>MAYD01764403.1:0-12787 GCA_001909325.1 Ruellia speciosa
CAGTATAATCGAGAATCGAGTCTTTATTAAAAGACTCGATTATGCCTTCCACTTCTCGATTATCAATCATGGACGAGTATTGCCTTAGCTGTTTTTCCTTCTTCATGCGCGAGAATCGAGTCCTTTCCTAAGACTCGATTATCCTCCAATACTCGTTCATGGCCCCTTATTTCTCGATTATCGATCATGTGCCTTGGAATTTTTCTTCTTCCTTTATGATCGAGAATCTGGGGACTTCACTGCCATGACTCGATTCGATTACCTGACTTCATCAATTTCTGACTTCTCTTCCTGAACACTTCCTGGAACCATTTTATTTTAGTTAATTATATTTTCCAATATAATTAATTTCTTGGTTCCTTCATTAAATGTGATAAATTAATTTCTTTATCTGAAATTAATTATTCATCACACCAGATTAATTCTTCTAAATTCAAGGTATTTAAATTAAGCTCTTTCACACTTAATTTTCTTATACCCCAAATTAAATTAATTTGTTTGATTTATGAATCCTTCAATTTCCATAAATCACTCTCCGGTAATTTATCTGAAATTACCAGGCCTCTAATTTCTGATGCCGACGACGTCGAGTCACCACTTCGTTTCCGATCCCTTTTCGCATCCTCAATTAATTTTCTCCCATAATTAATTTGCGAAAATTTCTTACTGAATTTTAGGGACTTTTAACTGCTAATCCGATTTAAATCCGAATTAATTTTTCACTGTAATACTGGGTATTACAATTGCGTCTTTCAAAGGCTGTGTGCTCTTCGACTTTTTCATTCTTTCAGAGAATGTTTCTGTCATCCCCATTTTTCTAGAAAGAGGCCTCTTTCAAAGAGGGCTTTAATAAACCAATCATCACTTGCAAACATCAACCCTTTATTACAAAACGAGGGTGCAAAGTGCATCCCTCTATATACGAGCATGAAATTTAAGACAAAGCTTGAGCAACAAAACATGAAAATTAAAATCTAGAATTCAAAGTAAACCACTTTCCTAAGTGCAGAATTTCCACAGGTTTTGACCGCTCCATAGGCGTACCTGTCTTACTGCAATCAGTGGGATCTAACTCTTTCGTCATCAATTCTTGGGCTGGTGGTATCTTACCCAGAGGTTTGTCCTCGTTCCCTCATTGTCTCCCCCCTTTAGGCGGTTTTCCTAAGCAGTCCTCTTTCCTATTCTTTCGCTTTGTCTCTGACTCGGTCCTATCAACTATCATAGCGTCTTGCGCTGCTCCCCCTCTCAGTAGATTGTCATAACATCTTCGTGTGATTTTTTGATCTCCTCCTTCTTCTCCAACTCCGTTGCCCACTAGAAATTTCAACCTCAAGTGATAGGTGGACACCACGACTTTGAACATGTTCAAGGATGGTCGCCCCCAAGATCACGTTATGAGTGGAGTGGGCGTCTACTACCAATAAATTAACCATGTGGGTTTTTCGGAGAGACGCACTCCCTAATGATATTGGCAAGCTTGCTTGACCCCGTGGGTAAACAGTTGCACCAGCGAAGCCATGCAGCGCTGTGTTCTCCAGCTCTAGCTTCACTGCTCCCAGCTTCATCTGATCAAATGTGCTCCCAAAAATGATATCTATGGAGCTCCCCGAATCCACAAAGACTCTGTTCACCTCATAATTGGCAATCTCTGCGGTGATGACTAGTGTGTCGTTGTGGGGAAGTTGAACTCCTCTTAGATCCTCAAGTCTAAGCTCGATCTTGAAGCTGGTTTCTGCCTCATGTAAATCGAGGTTTCCTACCTACGCCATATCCCAACATCTGGCTAAAGCCCTATGTTTTCGCCCGTTATCCCCGCATGCAGGACCTCCACTTATCATATGGATCACCCTTCTGACGGGTGGTTCCTGTCTATCCTCCTGCTCGCCCCGTCACTGATTAGAGACCTTAGGCCCACCACCTCGCGGACCTTGCCTTGGGTTTGGCACGTTTGACCTAATTCCCAGCATAGGGGGTGCCCCCTATGCGGAGTAGGGCACGCTCCTTGTCTCTATGTGTATGCCCCTCGATAGTTGCCACATGTCCTCTGATCGCTTATTGGTCCTTCATCATAGAAGAGACCCCTATCTATGAGCCTATGAATTTCATCCTTCAAATGTCGACATTCATCCGTGGCATGCCCGTGGCTCCGATGGAATCGACAATATGGGGTGTTCGGGGCCCGAGCTACATTACTTCGAGACGAAATAGGCCATCGTAGGAGGTCGTAGTCCACCCCCACTGTATGCAGTCATAGTCCACCCCCACTGGTAAGTCATCCAGCACCATGGTGGGTGTTTTGTCCTTCACTCATGCATCTCCATCTCCGTCCTTAGTCATCTCCGTTCAATTAACAAGTTAAATCCCTCACGTCTCAACTTAGTGTTCCCACAGACGGTGCCAAAAATGATGCGGATTCTTTTATGAAGCTCACACCACTTTCATTTTTATAATCACGGAATAGTAAACGCAAGAACACCAAACAATTACGTGGTTCACCCATTTATGGGCTACGTTCACGGCGGAACAGGTATCGATTCTTGTATTTTAAATGAGGCGGGTGCCAACGTACAATATCGCTCGTTTTACAATAGAATACACTCTCTATGCTCTCTTCTATCCGAATATAACCTTCTCCTTAGCCAAAAAATCTCTCCTTCTTCTTGTATCAGTTTGACTATTTATAAGGAGTAGAAGTAGGTAACCGCCCACATTGTCCACCACCTTAGTGGGGTTGACACAGTTTAGGATTTGCAGGAGCTGGGCTTCTCCTCGTGGGCCTTTGAAACAGTCAAGAGTTTATAGGAGGCGGGGGTTCTCCTTGTGGGCCTTTGAAACAGTTAAGGGTTTGCAGGAGATGGGCTTCTCCTCGTGGGCCTAGGAAGCCTGTCTCGACTTCGTTGGGTTGAAATCGCTGGGCCGCTTTGTCTTGGGCTTGGGTTATCTGGTAAACAATTATTGGGTTTGTACGAATAAATTGGACCCATCACTGGTGTTTTGTGGATTTTCGATCCTTTTGCTTTCCTTCTTATGCACGTTTCTGAGCACTTTTGGCCCAATTGTTGCTAAGGTATGCCATCAATAAATTCAACCTTTTCAAAAAAAAAAAACTTAATAAAATATTTTATTTTTTCTTCTTTAAATTTCATATCCAAACCATGCACTAGTATTAGTGGACAAATAGGATATTTTTTAAAGTATTGTGGTACTTTATTATTTACCATTACCATTTACTATAATTTTGGTTAAATTTTAGAAGTTTAGATTTGATTTATGCTTATAAAAAAATTTGGGTTTACAAAAAATATTTTTTTTTTTAAATTGTACTTTATTTTCACAATTTTATGTATAAATGTTCATACTAATTATTAGTGAACAAAAAAAACTTCCTACGCGTTTGTCAAAAGTATTTCCAGCGAGTGAATCTGAAGTACATGCGGACTGTCCTTAATTGACCTATTATTATCGTATTAGTGTCCTAAGGATAATTGATATTATCAAAGGAGACAATGTGAATTCTGTTGTCCCATATTGGTATTAATGTCTTCCAACAATTTAGGCCGTAGTTATACTGTACATTGCAACGCAGGGAAAATGGGCCTAGCCTAGTTATTTTTATCCATAATATCAAATACTAAACTGCTAAACGCAGCACACATTTACTTCACACAGAACCTAGAAAAGACAGTTTTGCCCCTAGGTATAATTTTAAAACTTCAATTTGAATTCAACCCATTCATTCACTTCACATTTCAAATTCTCACTTTCAAAACAAATTGAATAGATTCCGGTAGAAAAATGAGAAGAAAATGGTGGAGACACCCAAAGGCACAAGGAAAAACTTCGCGACTCTTTCGATAAGTCAAATTTTACATTTCGGATTTAAAACGGGGTAAAAATTGCATGAATGGTAGCAAAAAAATCGACAACCCCACTTACGGGGGTCGATCCCGAAATCCCCGAAGGGGTCTCGGCCTTCGCTCCCGGAACCCCTGTTGGGTTTGCTGGGGTTCCGGGACCGGGAGCGAAGGCCAAAACCCCCCGTAACCCGTTCTGGGGTTTCGGCATCGACGGCCGAAACCCCTGAAGGACTTTCAGCCCCAAGGGCCGAAAGTCCCTTAACGGTTCCGGTCGGGGCCTGAAGCTATTTTGGGCCATTTCTTTCCATTTTTTGGTTTTTTTTTTATTAATTTTCACATCTTTCCCCATGTTTTTCGTCATTCTTTAGATGTTTATTGTCATTATGTATAGCTATGTCATTTGTTTCCATATTATTCAACTATGGCGTATTCGTATTTGATTGTAAATGGTCGATTGGCCTTGTATTTCTAAATTCGATCGGCACTTTTTGGGTAATGTCATATCATACGTTCTTTCTATCATCTACGTAATAGTTGATATTTCTATTATTGCAGAGGATGAAGGCGATGGTGAAGGATCAGGGTACGAGCGACGCAAGCGAGGGGACGGCAGCCACATGAGCGCCTTGTGACGGATTCGGAGCTTAGGGGGCACAAGCGCGAGCGCCTGCATGCGCTGCAGGGGCAGTTGGCCACGACTACGGCGACGGCGTCACGAGAGGCGGGACAGGGAGATGGCCGCGATGCGGTGGCGGCTGCCGGTGGCACTATGGCAGCAGCATCGAGTGCTGGGGGGCCCCAAGTACCTGGACACTTACAGTGGGAGGGAGGAGGACCCCCGGCACCGAGAGGCAGCGGGAGCCAGGGTGGCAGCGAGAGAGGGGGGCGAGGAGGCCAGCGCCTCTGCTTCAGGTAAATGGCAAACATTTCTAATATATGGCATGTTGGTGCTTGAATTGTTATTGATGAGGGCTACGTTAAACCGATTTTCTTATTATGTGATCAGGGGTGATGAGCAAGGATGAAACAGTGGAGGACTGGATGGTGACCCAGCCAGTGCCGGAGGGGCCGTGGATGCTGAGGTGATCCCTAGCTTCCTGGGTCACATTGCGTCGGGGTTGTAGGGTGATGTCGAGCCGCGTGGGGTTTTGAGGTGCGAGAACTGTAAGGACACCCACGCGCGACTGTAAAGGTCTTTCGATCTCTTCCAGGAGTCGATACAAGGGATGATTGCTGCAACGGCGCTTGCGCACCTCCCGTCGACCATGTACAGGGATCTAGATGTAGCGCTCATTTCAGCTTTCGTTGAGAGGTGGCAGCCTGATATCAACACATTCCTCCTTCCGTTCGGTGAGATGACCATCCTATTCCACGACGTATGGCACATTCTTCGCGTGCCAGTGGAGGGCAAGTAGATCAGGGTCGATCTGACCATGGAGTCCCTGCAGAGCCACTACATGGACTATTTTGGGATGACGCGGAAGGAGTTGTGTACACGCCATTATAGAGAGGGGATCCATGTGGACACAGTGTACGAGAATATGATACAGAATGGGACTGATCAGACCGCGGTGATGGGGTGGGTGTGGGTTGCCTTGGGGACCACCTTGTTCACGGACAAGAGTGGGAATAGAGTGAGGCTGTCATTGCTGCACAAGTGTAGAAAGGGGGCACTCGATATAGGGGGGTATTAGTGGGGGTCGACAGTCCCCGCGCATCTGTACCGGCAGCTGGGGTGGCGACGCGAGTCGACGCAGCGGGCATTGAAGGGTGCTTGACGCTGCTGTAGGTGAGGATCTATGAGTATTTCCCGGGCTTACGGCCGAGTAGGCTCGATATCACGGTGGAGCAGCCCCGTGCATGTGGATGGTCGGTGACAAGTTCAGACAGGTCTATGCGCCGCCTACAGTCACTACACAGGCAGCTCGATCAGATGACAACGGACCAGGTACGCATTTATTTATCCAATAGTATCCATTTAATTCCCCACCATATACTGAACCTCTTCATGTCTCTTGCTCCACAGGTGCAGTGGATGCCGTACGGTGCTGACCCAGCAGCATTGTGCCCGAGGACTATTTTGGTGGGCCACATCCGGCACCGGGATCTTGTGGAGCCTTACATGCCCGGTCGTGTGCTCAGGAAGCTGGGTTACATCCAGAGCATTCCGACACCCATGATTCAGCCCGACTACCATTGGTGGTCAGAGAAGTCGAAGAAGTACCGGGTGGATCATTCCCTGCAGACAGCCGAGGCGGCCTGGGACGGGTTCCCGCGACAGTTCTCCCTCGTGTTGCCGGAGCACGAGCCCATAAGCGATGACCCAGCCGTGACTAGCATTGGTTACATGGACTGGTTTAGGCGCCACTCCCGCCCACGTCTCCGAGTGCCAGGTGATGACGACGCCGGCACAACATACTCACGGTCGAACGGCGAATACGTAAGTTCAAAATTTCTATGTTGTGTAATTTAGTTATTACTAAGTTTACATTGATCATTTAGACATTAAAACATGCAGTGTTTGATTTCGTTGGTAATTTGCAGTGGTTCAGCCGCTTCAGTACTCTTGTGCGACGTTGACTGTGGAGGATCATCATCTAGCGGTCTTTGCTCAGGACGAGTATGAGGCGATAGAGCGTGATTGGCGGAAAGCCACCTGATATGGTTGTATGATTGAGATTGGATGGTTGACATTCGTACGTTTTTTTTATGCGTCTGCTCATGGGTCTACATTGTATGGTTGGGATTCGTACATTTTTTTTTTTACTCCTATGATTTTTTTCTACCGTTTGCTTCACGTCAGTTAACATTTTTATTCGATTACTGTGAACTGAATTCGACTACGATTTATGGCAACATCATATTCAATGCGTGGATAACATTTACTCTGTGGATGTAGTTTTAATCATACACGCTTGGATGTCCCACACAAGTTCACCTAATTTATAGTCGATGACAATGGATACAAGTTATATTGGCAAGTATATGAAAATATAGGCCATGCACAAAGGAACCAAGTGCCCATAAGTGGGCCGATGACTGTGGTTTATCTGTTGATGGTGAGTGCTGACATATATATTTTGTGGAATCAAGTGCCCACAAGTGCATCCCACGCTGCTATCCTCTCCCGGTAATGCTCGTCCAAGCTGTGGACGATACTACGCCGCCATGTGTACCACTCACCAGGAATGCGCGGCATAGGGAAGTTTGGCTCCATGTCGAGCCGTACGTAATGCCGCTCGTCTGACCCAAGGTGTGCAATGACTATCTCCGCAATTGGTCCCGATGTATCATGCCTCACGTCCTACAGCAAAACGGTGACGCAGTAGTGGTGTGGTCTCGGTCGCAGCCCATGGGTTCCGTAACCGAATAGGATAACCGCAGCATTGCACATGGTCGTTATGGGGTATAGGGCAACAGGCGTTTCCATCCAATGCTCATGCGAGGTCACCCTTCTGGACGTGTAGCGAATGCATTTGATGCCTTTCACCAATCTATCTCAGTATATGGAATCGTACAATCCTGGGTTGTTCTCAAGTTCATACACAATGGCACCCCTAATCTTACGCCATTCGTCTTCATTCCTATATACGTACGAGGCTACCGGCCCTAAATCCACAGTTCCCATCGCGAGCGACATCAACAATCCTATGGACGTATGGGTGAATATGGAATGTGATCCTCCGAAGTAATGGGTAAGCGCTTTGACCAACCGGCTCTGTGTTATCATCGCCAGAGGATTCAATATATAAATGAACTAAATATTTCATTTGTCATGATGATGCAATACATATTCGAATAAAACCTCCCATTACACGTACTCGAGCTACCGATAATGCAGGTGTTTTTCTGTGAATGACCTGGAGCTGTAGACGTGTATGTCATGGAGCTCCCACTACCCCGAGAATGATCCCTATACTCCAAACGACTGGGATCACGCCTCGTGGACCTACTCCCTCACGGCCGACCCATTACATTCGTCTTCACTACAAATTTACTGTAACCTTCACTCTCAGGGTTTAAGAATTGATGTATCAGCTTGCCGACGTGCGCTGCAACGCTTGGATCCATCTCGTCAACCTTCTCGACGAGTTGGTGCATGAACCTATTCTGCTGTGAAGGACTATCTCCATTTCGGGAGCATCCTCGCCTCCTACGTCGCTGTCCGTGTAGTCTAGTTTTTTCCAAAACCAGTGTACACGGTCCAGGCCTATTGGCTGCTCCACAGCGAAATACTGCCATAACTCGCACGCACATGGCAGTCCGTGCGTACTCCGCAACACACAGCCACATCGTTCCTCGACATCATTCATCAATTCCAACACACGCTGTAGCTCCCTCACAAGTAAATCCAACTTGTAGTGGGATATATTCCCAGCAAGGAACTGCAATGGTTGTTGTCTGCGCGATACCTGAATGCGCTGGCACGACTCTTCCAGGGAATACCTGTTACCAAATGCCAATCGTTATTACTGGATATAAAACTAGTGATGTGCACGAACAAAATATCTATACAAAATGCTTTAAATGATGTACCGTATGTCAACTACCTGGCACGTTATTTCCTTGTCCACTTTCAGCCAGACGGTGTCCAGGGACGCTGTTGATGAGTTCAACCATTGTCTCAACTGGTTGTGTACACTTTCCACCCTGCACGTAGTAGTGTTACCGAAATATTCAAGTGCAGACAAACTTCTCCTTGTACACCAACCATGTCCCCCTCAAATATTCAAGTACTCTTGGCCTTGACCTGCAGCGTAATTCGATTTCCTCCATCGCCTCTTCATATGTTTCTACTGTCGGGACCTTTTGCATCAACCTGAACACCCCGTGTGTAAACTGCGATACATGGGCCTTATCCTGGCCGTTCAGCTTATAAACCCTATCCTCCATGTCCTTGTATATGTGCCATGTGCACAACAGGTGAAAACTGTGTGGAAAAATCTCTGTGACAGGCTTCAACAGGCCCCTCTCTCGACCAGTCACAATCGTGCTGGAATGCAGATCATTAACAATGAGCATCGAGAGACACTCAAGCACCCACCTGTAACTCGCCTCCGTCTCGTCTTCATAATGGCATAGGCAATGAGGAAATTTTTGTTGCAGGGCATCATGCCAATCATCTTAAACAATGGCAGTTTATATCGATTCGTCTTGTAGGTCAAATCCATGCCAATGAATAGGGGGTACGCTCTGAATAACCGAATCGACTCCGGATGAGCCATAAACACGTGTGTCAACTCATCCGTCGTTGGGTCCGATGCTTGCCAATGCACATACCGGTTCTCCCTCGCCAGGTGGAATAGCTGACATACCACGTCTCTCCTGTCCATTGCTTCATTCTTCAACTGGTCCCTGTAGTTGTATATCTGTGTTCTAGTGGGGTTGTAACACCCCGATTTTCGTAAACCGGATATGTTACCGCCACACCTAACTTACTATGAGATCTAACCCTAAACCCCACAATAAGCTCGATGCACAGGCTAACCATTATCTTATCCTATCAGAGTACGCTGAGATTTAGGAAGCTAACTCCCATAGATCACAGCCATCATGCTTGGAAAACGATAAACACGTAAGCACGTAATGATAATAAATCCAGAGTCGCAATACGGTTGTCACAAAATAAAGTCAAAGTACTGTCCCACACCGAGACTCGGCCATTTAGTACAGACCGATTGATTGAATTGCAAATAAGGTTCGAGAGAATTATAGTAAAGCAAGTAAACCCTGCATCCAAAAAGATTAGTAAAGACAATTAAGCACAGAAGGTTCTCTCGACCTAACATCCCTCGGGGTCTACCCCGAACCCCTAATTCATCGGAGGTACGTCCTCGCAATTGTCATGATCATCTGAGATGCAAACATAGCATCATTAGTCGCGAGACTAAGTATGGAAAGCAAACATCAACAGTTAATGCAATTCACAATCATCATGAGATACCGCCAACATCCCCATAAATATTAGCTTGGGATCTTTAAAACATTTATGCATTATTCATGAGTAAACAATGCTATGCCATGCACGTTTTCAAAGTACTTAATGAGCAGTTTAAATCATGACTTGTCAAATATGCAACAAGTAACACTTGGACCTCCTTATCATGGGAAATCCAAGTGCTATACGTATTTATACTTGAAACTGCTAGCCAAGCCTTTATACGTATAGTTAATGTTCACCTCACACTCGACTACGCACGGCACAACTCAGGACACTATCACGCGTACAATGCAGATAGTCCCCGCTTAGCGTGCTCCACGAGTACGGGAATATAGACATGAACCAGAGTGGATTAACATAAATCAAATCTCGATGAACCAAAGTCTAGTGTAGATGGATTCACCCAATCAATACAACAAGACAGAGGTAGTCTCCATTCGCATTGAAAGGAGAACTAATCTTCATTAGTCCACACCTCCCTTTGAGTACGCAAGTAAAGGGTAGATTGACTCCGTACGTCGTACCCCATACGGCTGCTATCCTTTACCCCTACTATTCTTAAATCACCGGCAAACCTCATGCAAAGGGAGCTACCCCTGATGAGTAGAACATGAATCATACTAAAGAATTGGTTTCTCTTGTAACGCCCCGATTTCCATAAACTGGACACGTCACCGCCACACCTAACTTATAAAAGATTCTACGCCTAATTCCCCATAAGCTCGATGATATGCTGATTAATCATCTACAAAACCCTATCAGAGTACGCTGGATTTTCAGAAAACTTGGTCTCCTCATGATCGCAGCTCTCTGCTATTCAGAACAGTCAGTCACCCAAGTCACTCAAAAGAATACTTCTATTCTATTACAGGCGAAACATCCACAATGTTACCAAATGTAAAGAATGTCCCACGTCTAGGACTCGGCTATTTAATACAAGCCGACTAATCTATTACATTGAAAAATAATCTCGAATGAGCGAATACTAAATTAAAAGCGCAAGTGAACCAATAACTGTAGCGAAAATAAATCAAAGAATCAAGCTAAGGAAAACTAATCAGTGATCCCCCAATCTCACAAGAACACCTGGGAATCCCAACCATTCCCAAGTCCGTCTAGAGCTAGAGGTAGTTCCTCTAAGCCCTACAATCCTGCAAAACATGCGTAGTATCATTAGTCACAAGGACTAAGTAAGGATTCACACCAATCCAATTAACATGATGTAATTTGGAAATCGCATGAATCCAACAGGAATATATCCATAAATATTCCAGGGATTGGTTTGAAAGCATGCAACATTAAGAAGTTGATTCCAAGAATTGATTTAAAAGCATGCAACATTTAGAGCTCGTGTATGCAGCTTTTATAAAACATGCACTTCAAATCAATGCATATGCCATGATCACATATTTCGCCAATTCATCAATCGAGACCTCGAACCCTCTGGCGTATCATTTCAACGCCCACGAGCTCACTAGGCAAGTGTTTACGTGCCTTTATACGGTGCTCCCGCCGCATGTATACACGGTTCACACATCAAGCAAACTCACAAAATACCCTAAGCCTCTTTTCAACCACGGCACACACTTAGGACCCCATCAACGCGTATAATGCGGACATAACCCACATAGCAAGCACCACAGCGAGGTGAAACTCTAGGGATTCACGAGAACATTTCCTATACAGTATGAATGTAATACCCCGTATTACAGGTGGATTTAATTCGGGTTTAATTGGAAATTAGACCGGATTAATTAAGGAAACCCTGGAATTCTGTGTGAATTTTTCACGAATTTAATTATCAAGGGATAATTAATTCAGGTATGCGAAAATTAGGGAAACAGATCGGATGATCAGATTTTGTCGACGTCGCCTTGGATTAAATTAATTTGGAGAAGAAAATCCAAATTGATTAAAATTAGACTTGGGTCTAATTTAATTAAATTAGATAAAATCTAATTTAATTAAGGTTGCACAGATGAACAGTGCCAGGGGGCGACACTTGGTAATTTGGACTTAAGGAAAAATAATCACAAGTGATTATTAAGAACAGTTCGGAATCGAAAACCAAGGGCGTGACATTTAGTAACTGGAACGGATGAGAATCGGATTTGGCCTTCAGTGTTAAGGATACGATTATAGGCCAATATTCGAATATCGCATCTGGAGGTAGTATGCGATTCTAAAGCATGAAGCTTTAGGATGCGATATTACTGAAGAAGAATAATATGCGATTGTAAGGATTATGCGATATTAATACTGACTGCATTTTATGCGATAGTGAAGCTGGGAGCTGGAGAAGATGCGATAATCGCACCTCGCGTCTTTTAGAAGATGCGATTATGGAAAAGATCCGATATACGATTATTAAGAGAAGGAAGGAAGATAGTGGCTAAGGGAGGACAATCGAGTATCGCACCTTTGGAAAGATACGATACTCGAGGATTGGTCTAGAATCGGATATTGAGCAAGATGCGAATCTCGATTATTGCTAAGGCTGTTATGTGATTATGAGGCATACTTCGATTCTCGATTATTATGCCTTCAGGCCATTTATACGATTATTACCAATACTCCTCATTACTCGATTGTGCACAGTATACACTTGATATTCATTACCCCATTTTATTCTTTATTTCACTTAGAATGGGACCCTGCTGTAAGGTGTATAAAATATACACTTAGCCAAATTCTTATTCATTCTTCATCATCTTCCTTATTGGAATACCAGACCCTATTCCTCCATTTCTTAGTTACTGTTCACAGTGAGCTTTATGCTCAATCCTCACCGATTAAATCTTGGTGTTTTTGGAATCCAACACCAGATCCTTGTTATGCACGTTGAGGTAAACATTTCCTACGGTTTACATTTTTGATTTGGCTAATTTATCTTTAACCCGTTACTGTTCATGAACCCTAGTTTAATTTTGTTCATATGGATTGTTAGACTATTAATGGGTTCAATATGTTATATTGAACATGGATAACT
>MAYD01764417.1:0-21076 GCA_001909325.1 Ruellia speciosa
ATCACAATGATTATCAGAAGCCAAAGGAGGATATTGAGCTCAAGGACAGTACGGACACGTGTCGGCCATCGGATCATGGGCCGACGAGGTCCAGTCCGAAGAAGAATTGTCTGACCAATCGGTCATCTGTGCAGCCGAGATGGTTGTGGATGGCCAGCCTTACGTATATAAGGCTTTGGGGCCGCCAACGGCTCCAAGGCCAGCCTTGGGAAGGGAAAAATTTCTCGTCACCTTTGACACAACAAAGGCTGACGAGATCTTGGATCAGTTGATTGTCGCCAAACTCATTGTGCTCCATAGGGGCCAACCAGTCTTCACTCACGATAGCATGAAGGGAGTAAGAAGGTACTGCAAATATCATAATGCCCGGAACCACTCGACGAGTAAATGCAACCACTTTCAAAAGGTTCTACAGAGAGCCATTAATGCGGGACGTTTAAAAATGTTCCGCATGCAGGTGGATGATGATCCATTTCCCAAAGTGGGAATTGGTCTCACTTATGCTCAGGCTCTGAATCCAAGAGATGGACCAGGCAA
The DNA here is from genome assembly GCA_001909325.1 of Ruellia speciosa. Classification (NCBI taxonomy): domain Eukaryota; kingdom Viridiplantae; phylum Streptophyta; class Magnoliopsida; order Lamiales; family Acanthaceae; genus Ruellia; species Ruellia speciosa. Next base: position 538 of record MAYD01764417.1, read on the forward strand.
TGGGCCAGTACGACTGCCTCTTGGGAGGCCAGACTGACTAACGGCTGAGTCCTCAGTCGAAGGTGTCTACCCAAGGCCAACAACACGGCCTGGAAAATGGGGTAGGACTGACCGAAAGGGGAAGTCGATACCGTTCAACACTCATTCATGCGGCCTCTTGGAATCAAACACCAAATGGTTCGGGGGGGCCGGGGCTGTCGATCGCCCGTTCTAGAGTGTTGACCCATGGGCCATAATGGATGACTCGATCAAAGCTGAATAGAAACGTTTGTGGCCTTAAGTGCAATTGATAACATGTGGCTTAGTGTAAACAAGCCTGATTAATGTTTAAAGTTGAAAAGTTATAAATGAAAACACAATTGTATTTTTAAAAAAATAACATTGTATTGATTAAACTTTAAACATAATGTTAAATAGTGTACAACTTCAAGGGAATTCGAAAAGAAAACTGGCTCAGACTCTCCATGGCCGTTTGATCATTAGATGAGGTCTGCCAAACATATCTTTGTCTTCTCCGAGAGTTGGTTGGCCGTTGCTTGTAAATTAGTCCGTTCCTCTTTTTACCATTGGGAAGACAAGAAAAAAAAGGAAAATTTCAAGGTATTTAAGCCCAAGCTGTAATACCCTGTAAATTTCGAACTCTAAAACCTTATCTTGTTGTTCTGTGATGTAGAAACCTCGTCGCACGCGATGAACTTGTATGTAGGAGTCAGATTAGCTTGTATTTTTCTATCCACTTAGGCCATTCAGGTAATTCTTGTACCATTGAACTTCAAATCTGGCAAACTTCATTCAAAGGTCGCTTGATTGGCGACCATGGTATTTGTCCCGCGGTCGTGAGACAGCGGTGAAGATTGCAGGAGCTTAGGCGACTGATTTTTGAGATTTATCTCATTGTGTACGTGTCCTAGGCTCATTATAATCATTTTGAGTTGTCACCTGCCAAGTAGAGTCCAGAGAGAATGATATTGGAATAAACAAGTAGGAGGGATGAGTGAGCAATGAGCACACTTTGAGTAGATTTTTCAATAGCTTGAAGACGGAATTAGACTTTGGTGTCTCAGGTAAAATGAAGTCCATACTTCCTACTTCAATACTCTCGGTTTGTTTTCTTGATTTGAAATTTGAATCATAGAGAAAATCAGCCTTAAAGTCGACCAAAAATTCTATCACAGGATTTCAGTTAACAAGTAGCTGATTTCACGGCCAAATTCCGACCACTTCCACTTCAAATTTGAGGTTAGTGTCTTTAGCAAAGTTGTAGGCCTTGTTTTTTAGTTTCCAAAACATCTTTCAAATTTTGAATTGGTTGAGTTTTGAATTCAGTAGGCCTTTTGGAAGGTGGCTGCTTCATCAACCTTATTAGGGTTTTCTCAAACTTTGGCCAAGTGTTCTTCCAGCTTAAATTTCCAGGCAAGGGGTTCTTTTTCTGCACCTTTAGGAAGCTTTTTGAATGCTTTTCAAATCTGGAAAATTTCATCTAACTTGGCCGCTGTTTTGAGTCGCGGTCTCCATACCGCGGGGGTGACCGCGGAAGTCTGGGCAGTTGTGTTTTTATCTCTTTTTCTGATCTTGAGCCTTAGGAGCATGTCATATGATAGTGTAACATTAGTAGGCTTGAAATGAGTTGATAACATTACCTGTTTTACTCTACGCGTACGTTCGGATTATGTTTGATACTGAGTTAACTTCTGAAGTTGCGTACGTTTGACATTTAACGTGTTAACTGGCTGTTTTATACAAAAGGATTTGAAAGGCTAATTGTGATTACGTGTTGGCCCGTTTGGTCGTGATGTGTACTGTGGAATTGGCCCGTTTGGCCTGATATGAATTTGTTTTACAGTAAAAGCCCCATTTGGGCATTAGACATGCGATTTTGGATTGTGATGATGGTTCCTGCCCCGGATTGGGCGAGGCTTTGGTGATTGGGCTGTGATACTATTATGAGTGATGATTTTGTTGATGTTTGTGGTTTTACTCGAGATAAATCCTCTGGGGAGGTTTTGTGTGCGTGGTTTTGATTTAACTGTAAACACTGACTGACTACTGACGTGTGAGTTGATAAACCCCCAGAGTGGCTTTCTGGTATGTGCTATGTGACTACTGACATTATGTGCACATGTGATTCGACCCGTGTGTGGTACACATGGTTCAGTGTGTATGGTGACGCGAGGAGTGGACCCCTGCGATAGGGAAGAGCCCTGGGGCTGGCTAACAATGTGTCCCCTTATGCCCCGGTATACGGGAAGGGCCCTAGGGTGGGCCGAGAATGTGTCCCCCAGGTAGACACGCGATAGGCATTTCTGTTTTGCATTTAGACTAGATAGGTGGACGTTATGGTGCATGCATCACTTGCATTACATTATTTACCAACCGATAACCGAACGCCTGGTATGGGACAGGTGAATTGGTTACTGGTGTTTCTTTCTTTATATTCTGTTATTATATTTGCCTGTACAATTTGGGAGACCCCTTGCTCAGCGTATGCTGACCCCCATGCATGTTGCATGTCTTTCAGGTACGGATGCTGACCCCCGTGCATGTTAATTGTCTTTCAGGTACGGATGAGTAGGCATGAGCATTTGGGGTGAGTGAGTGGACTGTAGATAGGCTCTTTTGTTATGTTTATCGTGACTGTTGACTGCTTTTATGATTACTAGTACTGTACTATGCGGTGGGTGTGCAATGTTAATTATGTATTTTGACTAGCGTGTTTGTGTCTTAGTGAACTCCCTGGTATGATATCTATGTTTGACTGTTTCCCCTATTCAAATACACCTAATCAAGAATTGGGAACGTAATGTGAATTGTTTGTCTGTGTGGTTGAGTCATACCTGTCTTGTACTAGTGAGTTTAAATTAATTGGTCACTAGTTTAGATTAGTTAGTACGGCGTGGTGCACCCACTTGGAAGGTGGGGGCATTACACGAGCAACTTGCCGATGGGTGAAACTGAGGATGGTTTCTACATCGATAGTCTTCTGCTCTCTAGTGTTCCCTACGAATGTGAGAGGTCATATCGTTCGTATCACTCCTTCATTTCACGTCTGAAGTTGCATGGACTTTAGCGGAACCTTGGCCTTTGCAATGCAAGGGTGAGGGTTTGTGCCAGCCGAATCAAAAACTCGAATGAGTTTGGAGGAAAACCACATGTTCTTCCACTCCGACCCATCGATCCACGGGTTCCTCGCGACCGCTGGGATATGTGGCTAAGAGGAGAGACCGAAGGAGCAGCCAAATGGGACGTTGTCTTCATCCCAAGAATGGCTGAAGGGGAATCCGTGGATTCGGCTGTAGTAGAAACCCCCAAGGCGGCTGCCACTACTCTAGCCACCATCGTACCGGTGCCTAACGCAATGGCTCCCAGACTGGCCGGAATCACGACTAGTCAATAAGCAAAATGAGGGAGATAACCAAGGGTGTGGATCCTCGCCACACTTCATGGTTCGGCCACTGCTTGTAATGCCAAGAACTTGTGGTGCCTTCTTTTTCGGCACTCCTCTTCCCAACCGAACGAAAGGCCGGTTCCTTGGCCATCAGATTGGTTAACACGGACTGTGAGTGGGCACTGAAAGGGGATGTCACTACATTCAACAGGGTAAGAAAAGCAAAGCCATTCATTAGGATGGGAACAACCATAAGGATAGCAATTACCATTGTCCGGTAATCCTGCATCCTTAAGTTCTGAGAATAGAAGGTAATGGCATCACCCAAGGGGCAATGGCACCAATGGATCTCGAGCATAGGAGCGTGTTCTACCCTCCTGATTGACGCAAGAGAGTTAGGATGGCTCAATATTCTATATTGGGCAAAATTGAGTCATTGGTGATTGGGATTTAAAATAAGAACGTTGTACGCACAAGACATACAAGGCTAAAGGTGTTTGGTTGGGGAATGATGTGAACATTGGCCGATTAGGGGCTCATTTTATAAACATCAAGATCGTCACCCAAGATCCATTATTGCTTGAGATATTGCCGAAAATCTTGACAAAATCTTCCAAGATAGTAATTGCAGAGATTTGACAATCAAGCTCACGGCTGTTGGCATTCATTCTGTAATGCCTAGGATTTTTCCACTGCCAGAGCCACGGTATTTGTGCGCGATATGGGGACCATGGCTCGAATACCACGGGGCCCTTTGGGCCGGCCCGTTTCTAGTTTGGTCCGATTTTGATCAGCATTTATGCATCTATCTTAACCCTAGAATCCCATTTGTTGCAAACGGATTTACTGGTTGTTGCCCTACACCCTTGTGCTCTTTAGAATTCTCTCTTTCATGGTTTCGAACTTGGGTTTCGAATGATTTGGTTCCAACCGGAGGATAGACGTGAGTACGTATATGAAAGTTCTTGTTTTCCTCATTGTTTTTACATCCGGATTCTCGAGTTTTAATGGTTAGGGTTTCGATTTTGGCGATAGGAGGATTTCGGCTATGAAACATTGTGAAGCTTCAAGTTTTGGACCTCGATAACGTAGATTATCCAGGCAAGGGATTTTACGAGTTTATTTTCCTGTTTTTAATCTGTTCCGGCATGCTTTCACCGTTCTTGTGGCTGTTGTCCTGTTTATGCCCATTTTGCAATTCCGCAGTATTGGCCCACTGTATTCCAATACCGCTGCCATGATACCGCAGGAGACGCAGCCCTCGCGCACTGGTTCATGCATGTTATTTGGGCGCAGTTTTGTCCCGCGCCCGAATACAGCAGTATGCCCAACATATTAAGATGATTATGTGGGGGAGGATCTCGTGCTTATGATTGGTTTACATGAGATAGTAAATGATGATAATATCGATTTAAAGATGTGTAATGCCTGGATTCTTATTGTTGAAACTCAGTTATAAGTTGATGATATACATGAACTGGTTTTGTGGGAACTCGATTGTAAGTTGTTGGATTTTCTGAAGTAGACTTATTGAACCTTAGTTATAGTTTGTTGTATTATCTGGTTATGAGATGTTGAAATACACGGATTGGGACTATTGAAACTTGGTTACCTATTATTGAATTTTTGTTGTTGATTGCTTAAGTGACTGATAAATATGGATGTTGTGCCCAAGAACATGAGATCTGGGTTTATGCGAGGTGGAGACCTCCTTGATATATGGTTTGTATTGTTGGAACATATGAATTATTGGAACCTAGAGATAGGTTGTGGAATCTTGATAATGGATGATTGGAACCTAGAGATAGGTTGTGGAACCTTGGTTAATGAATTATTGGAACCTTGAGATAGGTTGTGGAATCTTGATAACGGATGATTTGAACCTAGAGATAGGTTGTGGAAATTTGAATAATGAATTGTTGTAACCTGGAACTGAGTTGTTGAAACTTGAGATTGAGTGTTGGATTACATGGACATGGTTTAAGATGAATCTTGTAGGCCAGATGCCTGAGGCATGTGAACCTAGTATGTTAGGTTGCCTGTATTGAGATGAGAATGAGTCGTTATGTGGTTGTGGTGAGCCTTACCCGACTATTTATGCCTGGCCTTGAGCATGTCATTGTTTATGTCTATTTACTGACATGATATGTTATACACGATTTCATGTGAGCTGGTATATGGCTGTGACGAGCCTTACCTGATCATTTATGCCTGGCCCTGAGCATGGCATTGTTTGTGTGCATTTGCATTCCCGCCTGGCCTTGTGCATGGTGTTATATTTTCATTTTTGCCTGGCCGTGTGCATGGTGTGTGATGTTTACCACCTGGCCGTGTGCATGGTGTGTGATGTTTACCACCTGGCCTTGAGCATGGCGATGCCTCCTGGCCTTGTGCATAGTGAAGCCACCTGGCCTTGAGCATGGTGGAGGGTAGGTAGGTGCCAACCTAGGCTTTGCATTGCATTTAGGATAAATAGGTTTATTCTAGGTCATGCATCATGTGCATTTGTGTATGATTATGTGGTTGAAGCACCGGTATGGGACGGTGTGATGTTTTTGTGTGTTTACTTGATTACTTGCTTTCTTACTGCTTTATCGTACGTGTTTTCCCCGTATTCCCCTTTACTCTATTATCCTTTGCTCAGTACGTCGTACTGACTCCTTTGTTTTTCTTTTATAAATCCTCCTGAAAGCGCAACAGTATACTAGTGGGATTGGGGTGCGAATGGACACTTAGTGTAGGATGCATTTTCTTGATTATTCTTGTTTGGATTCTATTGTTTGGGATTTTGGATTTGGTTATGATCATGTCTTGACATGTTGGTTAGCCTGGATGGCTAGTTTAGGCCTGGGAGCCCGGATATGTTTCGACGTGTTTTATATGCTTTACTGAGTTTATGGAGGTTATGTGATGATTATGTTTTTGTGGCATGCCTTGGTATATATTTATTTCGCTTTCGCAATGCATAAAAGATTTAATTAATGGATAGCAACCCTTATATGTTTGTGTGTAACTCGGCCTTGTATCAGAGAATTTAAGCTAACTAGCCAATAGTTTAGATGAACTGGTACGATAGTAGCGTGGTAAAATGGTTTGAAATTTTGGGGAGTTACACATTCGGCTGAGAAGAAACCTTTTGTGGGGGGTTTCTGTTAACACCCAAAACATAAGAATGGTTTTGGTTTCCACGAGCCACAACCATAAAGCCTAGCCGTTACGTTAATCAGTCCAGAAATCAATATGGAATGCCGCCAAGACAGTCCGAGAGGAATGGAAGGGCCGATGGAGCATGGCCAGGGCCCAGAGGAACCCAATGCTAAAGAGTTAGGCCGAAAATAAGACATGGCCGACAACATGAGAAAAAGGGCCGCTAAGGTTAGACAATGACCAAGAATCGACCCATGAGGGGCTGGGTCGAGGAGCAATTACAGAAGAAGAACCGTCGGCGCATATTAGAGCAGTTACTCGCATGATTCTGGATGGTTTTCCCCTCATCATTGTTGTAATGATTAGCAAGCCTTTAAATGTTGTTTAGTAATAGTGTTAGTAGTAGTAGTTGACAGTTTTGTAGGCTAGTAACACCCCTAGAATACTTGTATAAATACCTGTTCTTGCAATGAAATACAGGTCGCTAATAAATCACTCCAAAGCAATTATTTTTTTTATCTTTACTGCTTTCTTTAAATGATTTCCTAGAAGTAGTGTAGTGAATCTTAATTCAAGGTGTTGTCTTTCATTTGACAAGGTGATTGTTGGTTTTGAAAAATTGAGTCAACAAAGTGAATAAATATACTAAATAGACATAGTACACTTCAAATAATATCTTATCTACTTCAAGTAGTTGTTGTTGATCTTCATCAGGGGCAGTCAGGAAGTACAAACTGTAAAAAATAATAATTTTATTATTGATCACTAAAAAATTTAATATAAAAGAGTGAACTATTAATAGTCTTATATATAACATCACAAATATATTATTCAATGTTTCATTTGTAGATTTATATTATTAGAAAATTATAATTTATTATATTAATAATTTAAAAAATAATAATTTTTTTTATTTTGCGGGTTTAAAAGTGTAATTTATAATTTCTTAAAACAATTTATTAAAATAATTAGTTTTAGCATAAATAATTCAATATGTTGTAACTTTTTTTTTTCTTTTATAATTGATTACATATAAAGTTACTTGTTATACACATAAACACATAAATCTTTTATTGTTTTGATCAATGATATATAAGTGCAGATTTTCACAATTATCGTGCAAAATGTGTACAATATATGTAAGGAAAATATACATGCAAACATGGGTTAAAATATCTAATTGTTCTTTCAAAATTCAACATTTTCTTGTTAATAAAAATTTTGGATTGAAATTTTTAGGGAACATTGATATATTTTGTTGTAAGACGTTTTACACAATTAGAAATTACTGATTACTAATTTTTTTACAGTGAAATCATGACGATTAATGAAATTGTAATAAATAAAAATACAGAGTAAAGAAATAAGAAAAAATAAATAAACAAAATACATAAACATTTAATTGTTTTTACATATAATAGGCTAATCTATATTATCCCTTTAGTTATGGGCCCTGGGCGGTTGCCCTAAGTGGTTCATGCCGAGGGCCGGCCCTTTAGGCTTATAAGCATTTTCATAGCTCAATGCAGTTTAGAGTATACTTATAATAGGAGAATTGTCATTGTGGTTTCTGAGTTTATGGCCATGTTTCCTTTTTGCATGGTGATCCAAATTTAGTCATTAGACGCAGATGATAATTCCTTCTAGAGTCAAGTAGTATGTGGGGATTGCTGAGATGTTGATGGAATGATCGGGGTGAAAACCACCCCAAGCCAGAGACGGCAGCATTGCGGCCACAGTGGAGCTGCGCCGTGCATGCGCCCAGTGATGACAAGTTGTGTGATATAAAGCAGTATAAAACCCTGAGGTTGGAGACTAATTGTGAGATTAGGGAGGCATTTTTGGTCCGAGTCTAATACTTCAAGCTAGGAACTGGGACCGTGTGCCAAGTGCCCGCAACACTTGATGATGTTTTGGAGTTTTGCCCTTTCTAATATTATTATTTCCTTGGTCATATTGCCAAAGCTGTAGGGATGACAGTAGGACAGGGTAAACTCAGCCCGCAACTCACACCTTTAGGCTATTGGGGCCACTTGCCCCTACCTCAACCCGGCCACACCCCACCATGTACGAGGGATAGGTAGCTCCATGGGAAATTTATTTTTTTAAAAAATGATTTAAAAAATAAATAAATATTTAAATTTAAATAAAATAAAATGTATAAAATTTTGATTAAAAACTAAAATTAAATAGTTTTTTTTTGTAGGTTTAAAAGTGTAATATATAATTTCTTATAAAATTTATTAAAATAATTAATTTTAGCTTAAATAAGTCAATCTGTTTTAATTTTATCTTTTTTTTATAATTGACTATATATAAAAGTAACTTCTTGTCGTGGTCGTTATTATTATTATTATTATTATTTGACTAACAATCCAAAATAATGCAATGGAGCACGAAACTGTGTTGTTCAAGAATGCATTTTCCCAATTCAGCCTCATTTGATTCCACAATCCCGACACATATTGATAGCATAAAAATCACGTTCACATCTTTGTCTGATTACACCCCCTATTCTAGAGTGCCCCAACGTTCCTTGAGATGACTCGTCAATATTTATCTTCCACCCCCTATTTCTTATCCTCCTGCTTGTTCCTTGGAATGGGAAGGAGGTTAGGGTCGAAAGAAAATGAGGGAGGGTAAAGGGGTGCTTCAGGGAAGCTATCTCTAGCCAACTTCAAACTCTAAACTCTACGATTCTTTTTAAATCCTCCATCTCCGGTTCTTATTTTTGCATATTTTTTTTCTTGCTAACCAAAGTGACCATGCCATGCATGGTGCAGTGGCATAAAATGTGATATGTCGATTCCACTGCATTATATTTCCTATGAGTTTACTAATGTGTTCGTTTATGTAAACTTAACCAATTGCATGCATAGGAACTATTTTATCCATTTATGGAAATTATTTAATTACTATATTGAATTGTTTAATTTCTAGCATGGACCTATTAATAGGATATGATGATTGTTTAGTTGTTATGAATTTTCGGTGAATTCCAAGGAGTTTAAATATAAATATTGGATTGATGAACTTGCTCATGAAATTGTTTAAGGACATTTACTACAAGAATCAGAGGCACGGGCGAGGAACAAATTCCTCGCCCCAAGCAACGGGCGAGGAAAATTGTTCCTCGCCCATTTCTTATTCGCCCTACACATGTCCTCGCCTCAGTTTCCTCGCCCTTGTGGCGACAAATTGAGCGAGGAAATAGGCGACGGATTGAGCGACAGGTGGATCGAGGAAATGGGCGAGAAGTTGGTGACGAAGGAGTTGTCCTCGCCCGTTGTAACAGCTAGTTCGCCCCTCTTGTCACCCAGTCTCTCGCCCCATCTCTCGCCCTTTTCATCGCTCTGGTCGTCACCCCTATCTGTTACCAGGTTCCTGCACTGCTCGTTTATATTGCATCAGAACCTGTGAGTACCAATTAGAGATTGCAACAATAGAAGATTCACAGTATTGCAAATGTAATATATATTGATCGTGAAATAAAATCTCGCATACAAAGTAGAGTAATATGTACAAAGCGTTATTATTGAATTCTAGCTCCATTTGAAGGTTACAATAGAGAGATTAAAGCTTGTGTGAAAACTACAATGCAGGGGAATTCCCAAGTTGTAGAATCTGAAGTAGGGCAGCAAGATGCTTAGGAATGATTCAGCTCTGCAAGGCACTTTGCATTATAGGACTTTTTCAGACTGCAGGAGAAAACACCATGAATGGATGCATTGCCTTCAATACAAAGTGGTATTTGGAGTGCTGTAATGCACTATGCAGTGGCAAAAACTCAGAAGTATAGTATCCTGGAAAGGAAGAAAGCAAACTGTTGAAGGCTTTGCCGAAATTAGATATCAAAGAGGTTTAAATTCGTTAGAACATGATATCAAAGTTTACATGGTGCATGCATCATTCAATTTCAGAAATTTTCAAGTGAACATGGTCCCAATTCAGATTTTTCATAATGTAAACATTGCTTTCGCTATCATTCAGAAACGATGAAATAAAGGTTTTCTGACATACAAAAGCATTTGTTTCTGCCATGACTCCAGGATTGCCCAGTGCAGCTTGCAATAAAGCAAGTGCAAAGTATTCATATGAATTATGGATAAGCAAACTATACTTAAATTCATTATAATTGAAGCCATTGTAAATTGAGAAACAACTTTTTCCTTGTTCACTTTTTCAACCCACACGAAGATATACTCCAATCAATGCACGACCAAGAATTGAATGTGAACCATTACAATGGCTTTTGACATATATTATTCCCCACTAGACCCAATCAACTCCAAACAATACAACTACGCAGCCAACAAACCATCATCATTAACAATTTTTATAATGTAAAACAGTAAGTATACATGAAGTTCGTCCATTTCTTCAACCATAACTTAAAGAATTTAAATCGTATCAAAGCAAATGCAAATGGCAGATTATTCCCAGTTCCTAAACCTACATCAGAACAGATGCAATCAGTTCCTGAAATAGTACGAGCATCCAGAAATTTATTTCACCTGGTGTTCATTTAGTATGGACTATGGACCGGTATGTTCTTGCATTACTACGAGTTGACTTGCAGGCATCCACTTCCGAGGTGGAAATTTGAATCAAAACTGCAAAGCAATCTAGGGAACAGCTTGAAGAAGAGGAACCAGCCGTAACCCTACACACAAACCCAGGAAACACTGTGGTGATGGAAGGATGAATATATTGATACAAAAGATAACACTATTATAATGTATACAATAGAATATGGTTCAATCTTCGTTTAGCCGCTGCGTGCGTGATCCGACCCCCCCGTCTCCCTAGCCCGGTGGTGGTCGTGGCATACGAGGTCGCGGTGGGTTAACTCCGACTATGCGCTCAAGGCTCTCGATCAGCGTGGCGAGCTCCCTTTGGCCGGCTGTCAGATCTTGGAGTCTATCGCCATGTTCCTTGAGCAGCACCACCAGGCCCCGGATGTCCTCCCGTAGGGCGTCGAAAGCCTCCTCCCGATGAGCCTGTGCCTGTGCCTGTGCCTGTGCCTGCATGACATTAATTAACGATAGTATCAGGTTCGCGGCCATGTACCGTACATCATGCTATTGAATAAATCATTTATAAGGCACAATATTCGATGCCGTACCGTAGACGACTCAGGCGTGTCTGAAGGTCTCTCCGCAACTCGGGTGGGAACCTGCACTCGATGAGAGCCGAACCCATACATCCGCCCGGCACCCCGAGTGGTGGTCAAGGTCTGCGCTGCCTCAACGAACAACGCGTCCTCGTCAATCGGAGGATCGTTTGGTCCTCGAGGCAGCCGCGACGCACGCGCGGCGAGAGTCTCCCACAAATCCTGATATAAAGGTTTACATCAACGGAGTGGCACAATGTATTCAATAAGTGATGTTCGTACGATTCGATGGCTAGGATAACTTACAAACATTTCAGCACTACCGCGATTCACCCACAGGGGTGCATCATGTTCTTCTGGCTCCGCATCCCCGGCTGCGTCCGGATCATCGCGATCTGCTTGTTGGCCGGTTGGCTGGGGAGTCCGTGCTGCCAGGTGGGCATGCATCTCGATGTATGTGCCTGCAATGGTGGCCCGTTCGCCACCATTGGCGACCGTCTTCAGTGATCCGGACATGCATTGAAATAATACAATGCAATTAGCAACTACGATCCTCACACAAAAACAAAGTTATAAAATAGGAGAATCACAAAAAAAAATGACAGGATATAAAAAGAACATTTAAGTGTCGTTGCAAAAATTCATCTCTTTCTTAGCTTGTAGTAAATAAACACAATTTGAGATTAGGTGGTTTCATTACGTACACAAGTATATATATGAGATTAGGACTATGATTCGTAATTCAATTGTCCTTCCAATGTATGTGTCTATGACATTATATGTGCATGCTAGCTAGGATATGTATTGGCTAGAAATACTAGTAAAGGGCAGATTGTCCATTTCATCAATGGACAACTAACACATAAACACACAAACACACACATCTTTCATGTAGTAATATTTTTCTCAACATTTAACGAATTTATATAGAAGGTCATACCAGGTCCTCTCTAACGCGTGTGAATGACCAAGCTCCTGCTGTATGTGTGCCCTCAACCTGCGTGGTGCTCGGATCAGCGCCGCACCGCCTATTACGGTGGTTCACCTCCCGACGCCTACGCCAATTGGCGTCACCCTCGAAGAACTCTTTCCAATTCTCCCATGCGGCATCGGGAAGCTTGGAAAATGGCTTAATGTTTTTACCCCTATCTTTGTTGAGCTTGCCCCCGTATGCCTTTCCCGCGAGGGTGCTCCATGCCTTCTTCATTGTCATCTCAGGTGTACCATCATCCCAATACCAATATTTCTGCGTGTAGATGCCAATCCGACGATGATGATGAGTAGTGATAATAACTATTTCACTAAACGAAACTAAAATAACGAATCATGTTGTACCTTAAACTCCTCCCAGTAGAACTCGTACACCTGGTCGCAGATCCAACTCCAGACCATCCCATTCGCCGCATCCACCAACTGTGGGAATATGTCGGTGGTGGTGAAAAATGACACGAGGTTCGATGGCTGGATGCTGTGAATATTTGTGGGCGTCATCAATGGTGTGGAACAGACAGACGTATTTCAAATCAAACTAAAAAACACAATTAATGTATTTCACCGTCTATCCTCGTCTAGCCAACACCACTGTGGCTGCACAAGCGTCGGCTTTGTGTATACCGGACCTCTCGCACGCCTGCTGGCTGGAACAACACGTCCGGGCACGTGCCTCCGGCCCCGTCCTCGGGCCGATTGGGCACGCGGAGGGGCATCAGCTGTGTACAGTGGCATGTAATAAGCTCTTTTAAATGATAAACATTCTCGAGATGTCTGAGTGTTAATGATCGAACTCACCTGTAGGAGGGGGATCATGCGTCGTAGCCCATGGACGCATGCCACCCAGCATCAAACGCTCGGGCTGCGGGTCCCGTATTGGTGCATCGACTGTCGTGGCTGGCGGACTTGCCTCGTCTGCACCCAAATGGGCAATACAAATTTAGATCTAAAGATATGTAAATACACACAAACGATTTCATTTTGCATTGCTACTATTATAAAGATTTTGTACAACCGTACCTGCGGGTGGTGGGGGGATGGGCTCCTCTCTAACGCGTGGTCGTATCGAATGATCGACTGGGTCATCGGCTAGCCGGCAACGTGAAGAACGCGCCCCAGAAGACACCGTGTGTGTCATCGGGCACATAGGACTGGGCGCTCCCTGTACCGACGCGGGTGGTGTCGTCAGTGCTGCATCATCTGGGATGGGTGCCATGGGAAGATCCTGTGCCCCACTGCCGTAAACCTCGGTAGGGCCACCAGCCCCTCCCCTCTGAGTCCCCGGCCTAAACCATGAGTTGTTGTCCTCAATCACGTCAAGTCCTCTCGTGCTATGTAGCTCCGTGTCGACGTCCCTCCAGTGCTGCTTGACGCGCCTCCGGAGCTGCCACGACCGTCTCCACGGCCTCCACTGCTCCCTCCCCTAGTCCTGGCCATCTGCATGATATGGAATGATAGTGAATGAGTGAACGACATCGTATAATGATTTTAACTCTATGGTATGATAGGAAACATATGTTTACATGCTAATGCTAATGCTAATGCCTGCGTACACTGCAAATTGAATTTAAGACAATTACATATCAATAAACCCTAGTGTTATGTAACTCAACTTAATTGTATATTATAGCAATTCACAAAAGTGTTGGACTATTATTGAAATTTAGGGTTACGGGTCAAGAACTACCACAAACCTATGTAATCCATATTGTCATCGATGTCAGCCTCATCGCCCTCACTCTCCCCATGGTCCGACAAGTATCCATTAGCGGGGTCTGCCGAACCGGTGTGATTGTCGTCGGATAAATCAGGTGGCTCAATCACGAAGGTTGGATCCCCCCTATCATGTTGGTATGCATGACAATCCGGTGTGTCATTGTTCACGTCATACCACCCGCTTGGCTTCACACTGCACACAGCAATCCAATTAGCCCTTCAGCCCTTCAACCGATGATACAGCAGATAACTACATTGGGTGGCTTGCTCTGTAAGAATGAATGGATTTGTGGGTGGTAACGATCTAGTGCCATTCACCTCAACTAAGCCGTATCTTTCATCACATACCGTCCCAATGTCTGGGGTAGGATCGAACCATTGACACTTGAACAATACGCATGTCAGCGAAGGCGGTCCGGTATACTCTACCCCTAATATTTCCGTGATCCGCCCAAAGTATTCTTCGTGGTCTGACATGACACATACGCCACTATTGTACGAAACTCTGCTCGTCGATCGTGTTTCTATCTGGAATCTGTATCCATTTATGAAGTACATTGAGTGGACATGGGCCTTTATCCTTAGACCATGTGCCAACTGACGGATCACAACATCCCCCACATCATTTTTTCGTGCCTGTAATCATATGGCACGCGGCCTCGTTGAGTTAGTTCAGCACAACATTGTTAGAATATTGTGGGAGAGGATGGACGGGTAAACATCTTACGTAATCACGGAACCATGTTGTGAAGTTCGTGGCGACCATCCTACTAAGATCATCTCCCAATATTCGAGGCTGTTGAGATTGTACGTAATCCTCGTACTTGCTGTAATCAAACATATGCATAAATTACAGAAAACTAGTTTATTGATCGTCCTGAAAATACATATGCAGTCATACGCACCTAATGTATGGTGCGATCTCATCGCAGTTCAGCATGATGTATGAATGAGCCATTTCATGCTCTTGATGTGTCAGGGTGCGAGTCTGCTCCTTTCCCTGCACACGTCCTTTAAGTTTGAATATTCTTGGCACGGAATCAACGTCTTGTCCACCCCTGAATCCGCCATCGTCAGTACGAGGGACTGCTCTGCTCTTAGTGAGCACGTGCTCCTCGAAGTAGTGAGCGCAGAATATTGTGGCCTCTCTTACAAGGTATGCACTTGCGATGAAGCCTTCCACCCTCGCCTTATTCTTAACCGTCTTCTTGAGACGGTGCATGACACTGTTGCAAAAATCAAATTATGTACATTAATCGTGAACATGTACACGTACATATACATAAATACACATAAGACTTCGACTTAGATTGGGAACTTACCATTCAAGAGGGTACATCCAACGAAACTGTACGGGCCCAGCAATCACTGCCTCCCGTGCAAGATGGACTGCCAAATGCTCCATCATATCAAACACGCTGGGTGGGAATATGCGCTCCAATTTGCACAATATCACAGGTATGTCCTGATCCAGCTTTGTGAGGATGTCAACGCTAACCACCCTCTCAGTGAGACATTTGAAATAGTTGCTTAGCTCAGTTAGTGGCTCTCACACTCCCTTCGGCAATAGTTCCTTGAAGGCAATGGGCATCAAGTGTTGTATGAATACGTGACAATCGTGGCTTTTCATCCCAAACATTCTGCCATTCTTCCTGTCCACGCACCACTTCAGTTGAGAAGCATATCCATCAGGGAACTTGATTTTTGTTACCCACTGCAATAGCTCTTCGCGAGCTTGTTTACTCAATGTGTAATTCGCTCTCGGGTATTTCCCTGTCCATGGGTCTTTGAGTAAATTGGGACGATTGCAAATTAATTTCGTGTCCTCCCTCGACTTCGCATTATCCTTAGTTTTCCCAAGCACATCTAGAATGGTGAAGAAAAATTTTTCGAATATGTTCTTCTCACAGTGCATGGTATCGAAGCAATGTCATAACAGGTTTGTTTGCCAATACGACAGGTCCCAGAATATGCTCCACTTCTTCCACCCGCATGTTCGGTGTCAGCTTTCATTTGTCCCTTCACCCCCCATCTTTGTGACCTAACCAGTCCGAAGTTATCAATATCTTGCAGCACATCACGACCATCTCGATGCCGACGAAACGGGTGATCATCTGGTAGGAACCTCCTGTGAGCATCAAACCAACTCTGTTTCTGGCCATTTAGTAATCTTATGGCGACAGTCTCATCCATGCAAACAGGGCAAGCCGTGAAACCACCGTACATACTCCAACCAGATAACATTGCGTACGCTGGGAGATCACTGATTGTCCACATCAATACAGCCCGTAGAGTGAAGTCATTTCTCGTTGAAACATCATAAGCCGGGACGTCCTCATTCCATAACTCCAACAATTCCTCAATCAGGGGCTGTAGGAACACATCAAGGCGCTGCTTAGGGCTCTTTGGTCCCGGTACTAGGCAAGTCAAGAACATGGTAGCCTCCTTCATACACATGTCAGGAGGCAAGTTATACGGTATTACAATCACGGGCCAGGAATAATACTGTGATCCGTACTGACCATGAGGGTTGAAGCCGTCAGTACAGAGCCCCAAACGTACATTTCGTCCGTCAGACGAGAACGTAGGATGTGTGGCGTTGAAGTTGATCCACGCTTCTGAGTCGCATGGATGACACATTTCACCATCCATGTCGTGGCTGTGGTCAGCGTGCCATGTCATCTTCGAGGCGGTTGCACGTGACAGATACAATCATTTTAATCGCGACATCAGATGGAAGTAGAACATATACTTGCGGGCAACTTTTCCTGATTTGTTCGGGTCATATCTCGATTTACCACAAAACATACATTCTGTTGCTTCACTCTGCTCCCCTCGAAACAACATACAATTCTCCTCACAGCAATCAATTTTCTCATTTGATAAACCCAACCTCGACATCATCCTCCTCGTCTCGTAAAAATTTTCAGGGAGATTGTTATCATTCTTTGGGAGCAAGTCATGGATGATCTGCATGAGGGTATTGAAACCGGCGTCCAGAATGTTGTATTCCGATTTCAGGTTTTGCAGACGGGACACACACTCTATGTAACGCCCCAAAATTTTAAATCCATTTTGAGCGCGCTACTTCCGTACCAACTTGCTTAAACTAGTGGCCAGCTAGCTTAGACTCACTGATACAAGGCCGAGTAAACACAATTCACATAAGGGTTATAGCCATTATTAAGTGTCTTACATGCTTCGCGGAAGAATACACAGACAACGAGATAATCAGAGAAAACACCTTGTACCATAATCAATCAACGATTTGACAGTACATTATAACGTATCCGGGCACCGAGCCCTGAACGAGCCATCCCGGCTAAAATCATAAGGATGGAATATTCAATGCATGAAACAACCAGACGGACCAAAATGCACCCTATTCTAAGGTACAAGAAATGTCCTCTCAACCCAGTATCCCAAGTCATGCATCTGCGCCTCCAGGAGTATCTATAAAACAGAAAAGTAAGGAGTTAGTACACAGTACTGAGCAAGGGATAAACAGAATAGGGAATGTAAGAGAAATACAACGAGATGAGCAATCTAACAAGCGAGCACCAAGAACCAATATAACTTACAAGTCAGTGGGGAAAACGGGATAAGCAACATGATACAAGGCATTGCCATGAGTAACGGAACACCAATGAACCAGAGAATAGAGAGCAAGCATACATGAAACATCACACCATCCCATACCGGTGCTTCAACCACGTAACATACATGAATGCATATGATGCATGGCCTAGCATACACCTATCTACCCTATATGTGAATGCAAGAGTAATGCCTAAGCGCGCTCTATCCTAGAGTACGGGACTACACCCAACGGGACTACGCCCAAAATCATCTCAAGCCAGGGGCCAGGTATGGTACATCTCGGAACCCAATGGCGAGGCATATCATAACACCCTCTAGGAATCCATCGCAGGACCCAAGGTATGAATCAGAGAATCGTGATACCCTCCAAGAATCCATCGCAGGACCCAATGTATAAATATATAGAGATATCAGGGAGCCATCATGGGACACAAAACATCATAAGATCACACAGTCACATGCACATAATCAGTCCTAACAACAACTAGGCACAAGCAGCACGCAATGACATAATATCATAATCGCATATCCATGTCCCCTCATCTCGGGATAGTCAGGCACAGTACGCCACAACCCCATACGGCTCAATAACGACAATGTAAGTGTTCATCATATTGGAATAATCAGGCACGACTTGCCATAGCCACGTACAGGCTCAATCAATCACAAGAATAGCATCTGTCATATCAGAACACTCAGATATGGCTTGCCACAGCCACATACAGGCTCAATCGACACATTGGCATCATCCATACAATCAGAACAGCCAAGCACGGCTTGCCACAGCCACATACAGGCTCAATCGACACATTGGCATCATCCATACAATCAGAACAGCTAAGCATGGCTTGCCACAGCCACATACAGGCTCAGACGGTGCAATGTCATCAATCATCGAATCAGAACGACAAAACTTGGCTCGCCACAGCCACAGACTGGCTCAGTTATTACAATGACATTATTCAACAAACCCGGACCATCAGGTAGGGCTCGCCACAACCACATATCGGCACAAACATGATGTATCATCACCGTTCAAAGGGCGAGTAACCCATCATACTAAATTCACATGCTTCTGGCCTCTAGCCTATGGAAAATTCACAACCCAGCAATCCAAGTAAACATGTCAATAATCATATTAACACATGAATTACATAGAAATCCTCAATAAAAGACAACAACAAGGTAATGCGAACAGGTCTGGCATATCTCGCTACAACCTGGTACTCATCCCCTGCATCATGGTTAAAATGATAAGAAGCATGCATAAGGTACAAGTCATGCCCACATACGTACACAAGGTCATGAAGCCAATCATAACAATCTCACTAGGCTCTCTAAGCCTTCCCTGCTCATCAAGAATCACCGGGAGTTCACTCATCCGAATATTATTAACTACCACATGTTCCCACACGTTATTAATCATATTTAAATCTCAGTCGATACCGTCCTAGGCTAACCGCCTAATAACCCAAGGCACTGATGCATTGCAAGAAGTTAGGTTTTTAGTCGATGTTTAGAAGAACTTTTTGATCGAATTTGTGAATATTTTGATGTCAATCGTTAGAAATGATCAATTTTGAGTTGATTTGAATACTTGATGCGGTTCACTCTGTTTTGTGCTTTGTTTTGCTGTTTTGAGAGGTGCAGGACTCATTTTTAGACTTTGTTTTGGAGCATTATCACTGGAAGACCTGCGCTGAGGACCAGAACCGTGCATAGGAACGCGGGCAAGGCAGAAACCAGGATCAGAAGCGCAAGCGGGCCTGGCGAGCGGTCCTTGAGGACCGCTCGCTGAACCGCTTCCAGTCCAGAATCTCTGATCGAGAGAGACGAGCGGTCCTGACGAGTGGTCCTAGAGGACCGCTTGAAGGACCGCTCGCTGCGCGACTTACGGGCCTGAAGTCTGATGTAAGGCCCAGCAGCCAGGAGCGGAAAATCTTCTATTTTAGAAGGAGAAACACACGATTTTTACAGACAACACACATTACACATCACATAATACACAACACGAGACACCATACACGAGATACTTATACACTTTTCACATCAATATTCTTGGAAAAACACTCCGGAGCTTTGCGAAGATAGAGATCCCTTCAATCCAAAGACGAACGATTGATAGGTTGTACTTTTCATGCTTTCGTACATTTTTTGCTTGATTTATATGTCTTCAGTTGTTTTTATTCAAGCCATGTGTGGCTAAAAACTTAGTTGGAACCTTAGGGTTTGAGGATTTGCGAATGATGTTTTGAATTCTTTTGTTTTCTTCAATTCCAGTTTTTAGTTGATTGAATTTAATTGTCGTTGTTGATTCTGGTCAATTCTGCTACTCTGTGTATAACCTAATCTAATGTCCGGACGGAATTAGGATAGGTAATTCAATCAGTTAACGATATCGGTGGGGGAACTAGGCAAGGGATCCATTGATATTGCTCGTTTAATGGACATAATCTAGAAGTTCGGAAGAAACCTAGGTTTTATTAATTATTGGGAACTTGGAATTGATTAAAATATGGATTACGAAAGGAAACAATTAATCGGGAACAAATCTCTAAAATCCTAGGGGACCATCTCATCTAATTGGA
>MAYD01764425.1:0-12259 GCA_001909325.1 Ruellia speciosa
TTTAAGAGGCATGATGGACAAGCTGTAACATGTGAAGATTTATTTGCTGCCATGAGAGATGCAAATGGTGCTGATTTTGCCAATTTCTTGTTGTGGTATGTAGGCCATTAAAGCGGGCTTCATATTTAATGAACACTTGTAGTTGCTGCTAAAGCATATGGGATGAAAATGCAGGTATTCCCAAGCTGGGACACCTCGCCTAAAGGTTGTATCTACCTATAATGCAGAAGCTAAAACTTATTCTCTCAAGTTTAGGTAAGACTGGTGTTGCCCTTTTTCCTTTTCAAGAAATCTTGTTGGTGAATCTATGAATCACGGAACATTCTTTGATATGCAGTCAAGAAGTTCCCCCTACCCCTGGGCAGCCGGTCAAAGAACCAATGTTTATTCCCGTAGCCTTGGGTCTGCTTGGATCCAATGGCAAGGACATCCCCCTTTCTGCAGTTTACCACGATGGAAAGTTTGAGAACATCAGCGGTGATCAACCTGTTCACACTACAGTCCTTAGAGTAACACAGGTTAAGCAATATCTTGCCTGCAATATCAACCTGTGTTGTAATATTTCTTCTGAACCTTTTACTTATGCTTTCAAGTGAGCGTGGGACCAGTGGACTACAGTTTTACTGTTTGTATTTTGGAATTGGATCCTAGGTTTACATCTTGCTGCGATTTTGAGACACTCCAATTGCTAATAGAATTGAATTATGTTATTGTTATGTTGCTGCAATATTGTATTTATCCTCTGGTGGTTTATTGTGAGCAGAAAGAAGAAGAATTTGTTTTCACTGACATCCCTGAGAAGCCAGTACCATCTATACTGAGGGGTTTCAGTGCTCCTATTCGGCTTGATACGGATCTCATTGATGCTGATCTGTTTTTCCTCCTCGCTAATGATTCTGATGAATTCAATCGGTATGTAACTGTGTAAATGATTAATGTATATATGTGTAAAGCTTTGTTGAACTCTGAAAAGCATCTTTTCTTATAGTTGGGAGGCCGGACAGGTGTTGGCTAGAAATTTGATGCTCAGCCTAGTGTCCGATTTTCAGCAAAATAAGCCCTTGGCTCTCAACCCACAGTTTGTGCATGGAGTTAGAAGCATACTCACTGATTCAACCTTGGACAAGGTATGCATAAGCTGATGTCAGGCTATCCTTTTTAGAGAAAATATAGACAGATTGCCGATACTCTTCAATGGTCTACATTTTTCAGGAGTTCATTGCGAAGGCAATGACCCTACCTGGTGTTGGGGAAATCATGGATATGCTGGATGTCGCTGACCCTGATGCCGTTTATACTGTCAGAACTTTCATCAGAAAGCAGCTTGCTTCCGAACTGAAAGAGGAGTTAATCATGACAGTATGCCATTGCCTTGCTGTTTCTTGGCATTTCTAATCTACACAAGCAAGTTATTATATTCTCAGGGATGTTATGTTTTGTCTGTGCTTCACAGGTGCTAAATAACAGAAACTCAGGGGAATATGTGTTTGACCATGCAAACATGGCCAGGCGTGCCCTCAAAAATACTGCCCTCGGTATGATTTTTTTTCTTGCCTTCCTCCTGTTGTATACTTCGATGCTACTGTTCATATCCTAAAATTTTGTTCATCTGATTGCTTCAATGTATGTTACTTGTCTGCAGCATATCTTGGGTCGCTTGAAGATGCAGAGATAACTGAGCTTTTGTTGAACGAGTATAGGACTGCCACAAATATGACCGAGCAATTTGCAGCCCTGGTAGCTCTTGAGCAGCAACCAGGTAGCACCCGTGATGAGGTTTTGGCCGATTTCTATAACAAGTGGCAGCATGATTTCTTGGTATGATTGCTCGATCCCTATTCCTAGGATCATTTATTATATAATATCTTCAAATTTATTTTTTTTGTCATTAACTTGAGTGTTATCTCCAGGTTGTTCTTAAATGGTTGTCTCTTCAAGCCATGTCCGATATCCCTGGCAATGTAGAGAATGTTTGTAAACTCGTTAACCATCCTGCTTTTGACATGCGCAATCCCAACAAGGTCTGTAATCAGTCTAAACTATTTCATACAACCAAATGATCTTTCTAAAGAAAGAACACGACAATCATTTGAAACTCAATACAGGTCTATGGACTTATTTTGGGATTTACTCGATCCCCCGTGAACTTCCATGCCAAAGATGGGTCTGGCTACAAATTTGTGGGTGAAATGGTGGTGCAGCTTGACAAGCTGAATCCTCAGGTCTGGCTAAAAGAATTTACTCCCACTATTAATGTCTCCACTGATCTAAGTTCCCGTATAATCAGTTCATCCCATAACATTTTCCTGAATATATTTTTTCAATTGTAGGTGGCCTCAAGGGTTGTATCTTCCTTTTCTAGATGGAAACGTTTTGATGAAACCAGGCAAAATCTGGCAAAGGTAATACCCCTGTATTTATTTTCTTCTAACACTCAACTCAACCTACTCAATCAGACCATATTGTGTGCATATTGGCTGCAAATTTTTGGATAGTTTTCCAACTAGGCTTGATGTAAAAACTCTCGTACTTGTGCAGGCTCAACTGGAAATGATCCTGGCTGCTAATGGCCTCTCTGATAATGTGTTTGAGATAGCGTCAAAGAGTTTGGCTGCGTGATCTTATTTCTCAGGACAAGAAGGTATACTACCTATGTTATCTGATAGGAGAATGCCTTGAACTGAATAAAGGCACGGCGTGAGTTACACACGAGTCTTGGGTTCATCTAGCTTATCTTCGAGTTCATTCTAGAACCAGTTTGACTCAGTTTTAAAGTTGTTACGGATTTCAATTTTTAATCAATAAATTACCAGTCTCTTAAAACATAAAATTTATCAAGATGCTTAATTATCAATTGAGCGATTTTTTAGATCATGTAGAGCAATTATTTATATTCGTATTGATTTTAACTTGCATACCAAATTTAAATGTAACTTAAACTAGGGTTAGAGGTACACCCCATAAGGAAGAGAATAACTAGTCCCAAAAATCTTATACTAGTAAGAGACAAATCCAATCCAAAGTGTTCTATTCTGTCCTTATTTTCATGTCTCCGTGTCTCATTCATTAATAAATTTACTCATCTCACAATATATTACCTAAACTATTATTAAGCAAATGAATCATTTTTGTTCAATGTTAAATTACTAAAAAGTCTTTACCACTAATAATGAATACAAAACTAGACAATGTTATATTATGAGAAAGTCTTTACCACTTACAATAAATAAAAAATTAGATAAAGGTTAAAATGGTAAATATATTTGCGCTGGTTAACATATTTATCCACTATACGCATTATTCCTTTTATAATAAAAGGATTTATTTATTTGAACATCATCAAAAGCATCATAGATTTTTTGTCCAAGCAACTAATTTAACATCGCCCCCATAAGCTCTATAAATATGTATGTAATACATGTTTGTGTATGTTGCCATTACTACAATCTGTTCTTTCCTGCAGATGATTCACACACTTCTAAAAGCAAAACCTAACCCTCTTGGAAGCCGGGGAAAAAGAATACTAAATCCGTCGCATAATTTGTCCCCATGTCACAAATGGTCCTCTATATTTGGACTACATATTTTTCATTATCACAGTTTTGAAACTATTCTAATCATCTCTTGACCACACATTTATATATGATGACCTGAAGAAACACGGTAGCACACACAGCACCCTCTTGGAGTATATGATTCGCATGTGTGTTGCAGAGCTTCCAATAAATAATCGTGAACACTACAAGAAAACTGGCAATGGGCGAGGAAACAAATTTCCTCGCCCACAGGCGACGTACAGGGCGAGGAAAATATTTCCTCGCCCTCGGGCTACAAACCGGGTGAGGAAAAAGAATTTCCTCGCCCTCAGGAGACGCACCGGGTGAGGAACAATTTTTCCTTGCCCTTGGGTGATGAATTGGGCGAGGAAAAATTGTTCTTCGTCTTTGTCCGAGAATTCTTGTAGTGGAAAATGCTTTCCAAATAAGATATTCCCTAAATTTTTTCGTTGAAGGAAACATTGTAAATATACAAAACAACATATGTGTACATATTTGACATAGAAGTCCCTAGGACCAAAGTTATTATTCCATCCTTCAAGGAAGGTCTTGTATCAAGAAAGAGGACCAAGAAATATATCGAAGCAGTTCAAGCCTATTTTAGGCTAGAAGAAGGCCTTTTTGTGGATTTGGGCCTCGTTTTGGGCCTGACTTTGTTTCTCAACATGGCCAACATCCAAACTCAGTCCATAGAGAGAGACAGTTTGATTTAAGGAACGACTGAGCTTTTGCCCCAATCGGAGTTTTAGAGTTTAAATTATTCACATTTCAAGATTTCAAGACATGTCTTAACTTCCGAAGAGACGGGGATCATGATTTTATGACAACTTCCTAGGACTAATCTAGTCACACTAAAACATCACTAAACACTTTTTTACATGTTTATCATACTTGTATAGGTTCATAAATGTCGATCTTAGGTTACTAAATCAATTTTTGGCATGTTCTAGGTTAATGTCTTCGGAGGAGGTGTTGTCTTGTTTTAGAGGGCTTGAAGAACATATTTTGGGTTTGAGCAAGCAACAAGGAAGGATCTAGGAAGGCTTTAGATGAGTTCTTGGGCGTCTTCAAAGAGTTCTTCACTTCTTCAAAGTCTTCTTGGCCAAATTCATGTTGTTCTTCATTCCTTTTGTATGTTGGATGAATTTGCTTAGCTTTGTTAGGCTCGAATTCTTTGTTTTAGCTCATAAATTGAATGAGTACTTATAATTAGGTGTGTAGGCTTGGTAGAGGTTACTTCCAAAGCTCCTTCCAAGCTTAACTCCTAAACTAGCCTAATGAATCTTACAAAGTTAGATCTCCTATTCTTTTGTTTTCTTGTAATTGGAATTCATTGATCTTCTTTTTGGTTTTCATGAATTTTAATAAAATAGTATCAAGATTCATGGAAATATGCATGTTGTGTGTGTGTGTTGGGACGGGTGGGTGGGGAGGGTAATTTTACAACAATAAAGTCATTGTTACAACAACCGCTACAACAACATAACAATAAATTTATACAACTGCGAAGATCAAACTACTACACCAGATGTAAGGCTCGGATCCAGCATATGATCACTGCCGATGGGCTCACTGACCAACCATGAACCATCTATTGGCGGGGTTAGGACAATAATCCAGTTGGCTTTTCAATGGGCTCACCGACCAACCATGAACCATCTATTGGCCGGATTAGGACAATGATCCAGGTTGGCTTTTAAAATATTCAGTAATGCGCTTTTATATAATTCTATTCAATGCATTTCTTTGGTACAATCACTCGATCATCAACAATTCCCATAAAACAAATACACTACCCATTTGGACAGCGTTGAATGCATCACAGATTGTTTGTTCCGAGAATTACCAACAGCCAACGTTATCATCGCCCCACAAGCTCAATAAATATGCATACATATTTGTGTATGTTGCCAGAAAACAATGCACCCTTTCCTGCCGAACATTCAAGCAATGGATGTGAAGGCCCAGGATACAACAAAGCCTCCAAGAATACCGCGATCTTATTGTGGTTACGTTGCAGGAAACTGTGCCAAACAGTAAGGGACGATGGAGCCAACAGGCGTCGCCGCCTGCTGCTTGAGTTCCTCCAGAAGAAATACACCAAAACATTGGCCAATGTCCGCAAAGAAACGTCCTCCTCACAAAATGTTGTGAAAAAGATTGAAAACCAGGCAACACTACCAGATGATTTGCTTTTCAAGATTCTGATTTTGCTTCCAGCTGAATTACTTGTCAGGCTCCAGTTTCTGTGCAAGAAATGGTTCAATCTGATCAACGGCTCAGATTTCATCAGATGCCATGCTCAGAAATCCGACACAGTCCTAATCTGCCAAAAGTTAACCCTCTTGGAACCAGGTAATCATATTCATCCTCGGTACCAGTCTGAGGCCAAGCTTAAGTCTTACTTTCATTTACTGGATTTACACGATGGAGAAAATGACTTCATCGAGTCAAATGTAATCGAAGTTGATGATGTAAAGGCAAGCTGTGATGGATTGGTTGTTGCCAGTCTGGGAAAGAACAAAAACTTGATGCTTATGAATCCCATCATAAGAAAGCATATATTGCTTCCATCAGGCGTGAATGCAGATGTTTTGGAGGACTCATACGGTGTGTCATTCTGTAGTGAGGAGAAAACTTACAAAGTGGAGCATTTGTTTCGCAAAATGGGCAGGCAAATTGGATGTGAGATTCTTAATGTAGGCGTGAAAACATGGCGAACGATCAAGGGGCCAGTTGAGATACTAAGGGAGATTATTAAGGATACTACTAAACCAGTATCGATTTCTGGATCGTTGTATTGGATGGCTAAGAGGCAGTACTGTGATTACTTTGTGTCCATGAATATGCAGGATGAGAATTTCATCACCAAGAAACTCCCAGTTCGTGGTCCAAAGGATAAGCTGCTTGAGATTGGGGGAAGTCTTGGATTTGTGAGTGATTGTGCAGAAGTTAGCAACACGATGCAGGTGTGGATTTTGATGGTGGATGGCGAAACTTGGATGAAGCGATATAGCATTGATGTGAGTGGCGGCGCTGATAGTCTTTTTCCCATTTGCAGTACAAGAAATGGGAAAGACATTGTGCTTGAGAATACACCTGGGCTTCAATTATATGTTTACGACTCTGATAAGGATGAAGTGAGGCTGATGCATTCAAGAGATGACGATGATGAGGGATGGTATGAAAGGATGGTGAAACTATACATTCCTCATCGCATGGTGAAACTATACATTCCTCATCGCAACACACTGGCATCATGGGACTGGTGATCTGCGGAGTCCCTTCTCAATTCTCATTACCCATTTGATCAGGTTCTGAATGTGTGGACTCTCGAGTTTCTTTCTCTTTCAAGCTTTTAAATGTTTGTAACATATTTGGCTGTAAGACTTGGAAGCTACTGGAATTCAAAAGGCCATTGTCTCTCAATTTACAACTCATCTTACCAATCCAACATTTTATGTACATTTGCCTCACATTTTGAAAGATGTAATTATAAAACTTTTCCCCCACTTTTTCAGTTCATTTTCCTGGCAGACGGGTTGAAGCCCCTGTCTTCAAAAAACATGCCCAAGAAAAACACTAAGTAGGCAGCAATGAATGTAAAGGTCTATAATACAGCAAACCACTATGTAATTGAAATTCAATCCAACTTTTAAATCCTTTCAGATAAACTCGTGTGTACAATACAGCTGCTCCCAGTATTGCCTTCTTAACATTTACTTAATGTTTTTGAACCTACCAACCAAGGCTACACTGTGCTGATCATGGTTCGCCGGAACGCCGCAATATCGCCGGAACGGCAGCTGCCGTTCCAAAGTTCCGGCCTCTCAAGGTTCCTTCCTTGAAATGCCCGGATCGCGGCTGGATCGCCGCGACAATCCGAAATATCGGATAGGCGCGGCCGGAACGGGGCTTCTCCGGCGATACAAAGACAGACATGAGAGACAGAGCAGCGACAGCACTCAAGAATGCAAGGTAAGGAGGTGGAAGCTTATAGGTTGCCTGTGACGACAGGCTCTCGCCGGCAATGGTGGAGGAGCTGCCGAGGGAGGGGGAGAGTTGGCGTGAGGTTGATGGCGAAGAGGGTGAGGTTTTGAGGAAGAAGACGCAGCAGCTGCTGCTGTCTTCCTTTGCCCTAGCTCCAATCATCCATAAGTATAAATACTACCCTCCCAATCCCAATGGGCTCATGGCCGAGCTAAGTTATGGACCGAAAATAACTCAAAGAAATGGGCTGAATCTGAGAATTGAGCTCAAAATAATTGATTTGGACTGAAAATTTATAATGGATTGAGATCAAAACATCGAGGATTTTGAACCACCCCGTCACTCCACTTGGTATTAGACATAATATAATTTTGTTCTATGAATATTATGTATTAAATAAAAGCTTATTCATAAACTTTAGTTGTGAGATCTAATGCTTATTTTGTAATATTTTTGTATATATCTCCAATTAATAACTAACTAATTAACTCATCATTAGAATAACAACGTTTTTATTCACTATAAAGTGTCATTTTGTACATCAATTCAAGATATTTGATAAATTTTTATACATACATAAAGTTTTAGACCTTATAATATTATTCACAATTTTTCAGTTTTTTTAGTGTCTTTTTAAAAAAAGGTCCGTTCCGGCTGCTTTCTGGCCGCGACGGTGCACTGGAACCGGAACAGTGCCCTCCGTTCCGCCCTCCGCGACCGCGACGGCGAACCATGGTGCTGATGGTTTTGACCTCGGAATGTAATTCCCCAATTTTAGTTTTGAGTGTAACTATTGCCTGTTTTGGCTTTTCAATAAAATTATGTTTTTCACCTTGCCAAAAAAAAAAAAACACATTTACTTGGTGTTGATAGCTTATAGTAATTTCAGGTAACTTTTTTTGGTATAAACTATAATAATCAGCAGCCATTCTTCCATTTGCATCAAATGAGTGAATGACGGTAAAATAAATTGGCCAACTGTGAAGGTGAAAGACAAGAACTACAACCAATGTTATTATCGTCCCAAATCCTGCCTGCACAAGCTATGCGTGCGCATGCATATGCAGACAGATGTCAGGAACGTCATCAGAGACAATTCTGGTTAATTTTCTTCCAATCACTTTAACCTTAAAACGTTATTTCGACTTTCAACCTATCATGGAAGTACTTTTCTGAAACAAAATCAGGCAATAAGAGATGGATGTGAATGACTGTTGAATTGGATCCCGAATGGGAAGGATTCTTCACATGCCCTCTTTCTTGTGATGCATTCAACCTAACCAGGGATGACGGAGCCAACAGGCACCACCTGCTGGTGCTTGAATATCTTCTTAAGAAATCCACCCAGCCACTGCCGGCCAAGGCTGAAGAAGAATCCTCCAGACAACATCTGGCAATAAAGCTTAAAAACCAGGTGACACTTCAGGATGATGCTTTTAAAGATTTTTACTCTACTTCCAGCAGAAGCCCTTTTAGGATTCAATTGGTCTGCAAGAAATGGTTTGCTTTGATCAACGACTCAGATTTCATCAGACGTCATGCTCAGCAATCCAACACAGCCTTAATCTGTCAAAAGTTACCTGGTTAGAACCAGGCAACCACCCCCACCAGTCCATGTCCAAGCTTATAGTCTTACTTCCATTCCCTGGATTTAAATAACGGAGACAATCATTCTATTGAGTCGAACATATTTGAGTTGGATTCTATAGAGACAAGCTGCGATGGCCTGATTATTGCTACCGTGGAAAAGAACAAAGGCTTGATGCTCATGAACCCAGTGACTAGAAAGCACATAAGGCTTCCAACAGGCGCGACTAATGATTTTCTGGAGGAATCATATGGTATGGCAATCTTTAATGAGGAGAAAACATACTAAGTGGTGCATCTGTTTGGCAAAAAGGGCAGGCAAACTGGATCTGAGATTCTCAGCATACATATGAAAACATGGAGAATGATATAGGGACTTGTTCAGATACTAAAGGAGATAGTTAGGGATACCAAACCGGTGTCTGTTTCTGGATCATTGCACTGCATACCCAGGAAGCCTTTCTATGATTACTTTGTGTCCATGAATGTGCAGTATGAGAAGTTTATTGCCAAGAACCTGCCTGTCTGGGGGACCAAGGACAGGCTAATTAAGATTGGGAGATATTGACACAATAAAGGTGTGGGTTTTGATGGATGAAGGTGAAACTTGGATGAAGCGCCATACCATCGACCATGAATGGCAACACTGGCAGTCCTTTTCCCATTTGTAGTATGAGGAATGGGAAACACATTGTGCTTGAAAACACAGGGCTTAGACTACATGTTTTTGACTCGAGAAGGATGAAGTGAGGCTGATCCATTACAGTATTGATGACGAGGAAGAATGGTATGAAAGGATAGAAAAACTATACATTCCTCATCGCAAAACGCTTGCAACATGGGAGAACTGATCTTCAGTTGTTCCTTTTACTCCAAAAACATGTTGCAGGTAGCGCAATACATGGGTCGATGCAGAAAGAGAATGTGCCAAATGCAGTATCAATTTACTTGACACCAAAAGAGGGTTGGTGAAGCTTGGCAACCCTCTTGTGGTGTCATGTAATATAATCGGTGGGAATATCAAATAAAGCGTACATCTCTATTTTGCCAGCCTTAATTATCATCTTCATTAAATATGAATATATTTGTCTTTCTCAGAAATGTGTTCATATTGCGTTTTCCCATTCATAATCCAAAGATTGTACAAGACAACATTAAAATATGCTGCATTATTGATTAGTGAAGCAATTTTACTTGTCCATTTACAACTTAGAACACCACAAAACAGTTATTACAGTGATAATCAAGCTAAATTATATCCAATTTCAAAACTTAGCCAATTATACCTGGTAGGTTCATTTTCCAGCGTGCCTTTCGGTGGTACATGATCAACCAGGCGGTCTTGACCGGGTCGCTGAATAATTTGACCACACAGGCCTGGATTACCTTCAAAGCTCGCAATTTGAAATGTGTCTAATTGGTGTCCAGTAGATATGGATCCATGAAGATCGTTAAATGCCACGTTGAAAGCCAAGAAATGGAGATCTTGCAGTGACAACGGAATTTCTCCGGACAAACTGTTTCCAGACAGGTCCAGTACTTGTAGTTCAGTGAGATTACCCAAAGTCTAGGGAATGCTGCCTGACAAATCATCGTGCTTAAGATCCAAGAGGATAAGAAACTTCAAACGCCCGATTTCTGCAGAGATTTCGCCGCTAAGCCTGTTGTTTGCAAGAAGTAAACCTGATGGCATGCTAGATATTCGATTGTATTGCAATGAGGAGGAAGAACTGAGGAAAACCACAGCAAGCTCGAAAGACTTGTTTTTCTCCTGATCCGACACACGCCAATGATTTGCTAGTCCGCACAACGTGAGTTCTTGAAGTAAGTGTCTGATAAATTGTTACTAGACAAATCCAAGTGAAACAGCATTGGGCAAGCACCAATCCAGCTTGGAATGGAGCCTGTGATCAAATTCCGGGACAGGTCCAGAAACCCTATATTAGTAAGCTTGGACAACCATGGAGGAATGGTTCCAGTGAACCTATATCCCGCCAATGTAGATTTTGAAGATTCTGAAACCCGCCACGGCCAATTAGGATTTCCTCTCTAGGCAATTCTTCATCATAGAAATTCATTAACAGGGCAAGAATCGTAAGATTCTTACAGCCATACAGGTTTCTGAATGCACTTCTGTAATTGATCAGCCTATTATTAGCAAGAGATAGAATGGACTACGACTGCAACTTCCGAATGCCAGGTGTAATCTCTACACCAAGGTTATTATACAACAGGTGAGTAGAGGTAAGTGTCTTGCAAGAAAACAGGCTTTCTGGTAGGACCCCGGGGAAGTGATTAAACCCTAAATCGATTGCCCTAAGCCAAACAAAGTTTGAAATCGAAAGCAGAAAGCTCACCTTCCAGGGAATTGAAACTCAAGATCAATACTTTGAGTTTCGTACAATTGGAGAGCGAGCCTGGAATCATCCCGCGCAACATGTTCCTGTGGAGCTGGAGGTCTTCCAATTACCGGACAGCCTCCCAATATCCTGTGGAATCATTCCTGTCAGGTTATTGTCCCAAAGAATGAGCTGAGAAAGACCTGTGAGATTCACAATAGATGTCGATATCCTTCCGGTCTGGCCTCTTGATGGCAACCATTGAGTAGTTACCCTTCCAGAATTGTCGCATCCCACGCCTTCCCGTTTGCAGCAATCCACGGTAAGTGACCAGTTCAAGGGAGAGGCAGCAGAGATGCTGAGGTTGAACAACACTAGGGAATCGCGATCGTCACAATTGCAGAAGGAATTGCAGGTGCCAAAAGAACAACACAGAGCCAGTGATAGTAATGCAGGCAGGTTATAGAAGAGGGAGGTTCTCAACGACATGGCTGCTGTACGTATTGCTTTATCAAAATATTTTGCAAGAATTTTAATTTACTCTGCAGACAATAAAACATATCATTAAAGCATATATATATATATATATATATATATATATAATTCATCATGTTATCACTCTCAGAAGAAGAAAAAGAAGGAATGAGATTGAGAAAGAGATCATGGAATCAATTAGTGTTATTATTTTCAACGTGGGTACTTCAGGTTTTTTCATCCACAAATTAATCAGAGAGCGAGATATGAAAAATAATATATAAGGGTTTGCAATGGCGCGTATAATATATG
>MAYD01764433.1:0-10728 GCA_001909325.1 Ruellia speciosa
CCATGTCGCGCGTTCTAGATGGTGCGTGGTATGTGGCAGCGGTCCTTGGACCATGCCTTAGACTGGGGACCACCAGCGTGTTCTGGTTGGGATTTTGTTGAACTCCTAGATTGTATGGGGTGTTGGGATTATCATATACGTTATGTCAACATGTTAGGGGTAGGGTTAAACCATGAATGTAAACTTGAAAATAGAATACGGACTTAAATACGGGTTGATGGGATTGATCACCTAGTTGTTGAAATGCTAGTATGACTTGTGGAATATGGAATTATGTTGGATATGTATGACTATAGGCTAGTGGCATGAGCATGCGTACCTAGAGTATATGTTGCGTACGATCTTCTTGATGATGATGAGTGGTGTATATGATTTTTGGCTGATATGTGGCTGTGGCAAGTCAGGCTGTGATGTCCACTCGAGCACTTATTTCCGTCATCGGGATGGCAGATCCTCTCTAGGTGGAGGACAATTCTTAGGATGGTGTTTGCACTTTGAGTCTCTTTCCCTTGTCTGGATAGCAGATCCGCCCTAGGTGGGTGGATAGTATTTGATTTCCCTGGTTGGGATGGCAGATCCTTGCGGCTAAGACAGTTACACGTGATATTCGTCCCCATGAGCAGTGGGTGATGGCTGTGATATGGTTTCTTAGAGCAGCCCTGAAGTTGATGGTATCTCCCGGTTGTTGGAAACCATATCGCCCGGGTTCTAGGTGCCGGCTAGACATGCATTGCATTTAGGGTAGATAGGTATTGCTAGGTCATTCCTTTCATACATCATACTCATCAATTGCATTAATGTATGCTATTATGGTTGAAGCACAGGTATGGGACGGTGTGACGCTTTTGCTTGTTTTTGGTATTGCTATTGACTTATCTATTAGTTTGATTATCCTTTCCCCTATTCCCCTCGTTATAGCCCTTGCTCAGTACTGTGTACTGACCCCTTATTTCCTTTTTATAGATCATCCCAGAGGCGTAACATCATAGCATATTGGGGACAGGGTATGCGAGATCACATAGTGGCTTAGGATGCATTCGTTATTATACCTACTTGGATTTCTGTTTTGTTTGGTGTTAGTACTCTTTAATTGTTGGCTTATGTGACCATCGAGGTGGTTGGTTCAGGGCGGGATGCCCGGATATGCATTGACGTTTTATTATGGTTTGACTGAGTTGATCTGGTGATTTGAGGATGAGGTTATGTTAAGCACTGATAATGAGTACCAATGCTAAGATTATGAGATGGATTTACTGGTTACGGATTCCTGATATGTGTTGCATGCCTGTGTATTGTTGCTTCGTTGGCTTTCATTTCACAGGTAAGGTGTAATTTAATCAACTGTAACCTTGTGCGTTTGTTTGTAATTCAGCCTTGTATTGGGGAGGCTAAACTGACTGGCCAACAGTTTAGGCGAACCGATACGGCAGTGTCGTTCCGAAATGATTTAAATTTCGGGGCATTACAATTTTTTTATGAAAATTGGAGAAAAATGGTGTTGAAACATGAAAAAATGGTGTCAAAATGTGATTGTGCCGCCGGGCGCACGGAGCGCACACCCCGAACATGGCCGGGGCGCATTAACCACGCACAAGGCCGCTCGGCTGGGCTTGTGCCCCCAGCTTACGCATCCGGCGTTAAATTGACGGTCGGGGGGTTATTTCTATGTTTATGAATACATGTAACAATAATTAATGCTATGTCACGTTACGTTGCAAATTCCATTGAAGGATTTCGGGGGTAATGAAGTGGATTACGGGGCTTCATTCGAAAATACAGATGAATTTGCGAGGGATGCTGAAGCGATTGAGGCGGCGAAAACCCTAGCAATAAAGAGGGACGTCCATGCCTAATTAATAACTCGTCTAAGTAATGCTCTAATATCAGAAAATACAAATTATAAAAGTATAAAATCTCAGTTGCACAAATAATTTTCTTTTATCATCTTCATATCAAAAGCGACAATCCATTTAATTGTTGGTTTTACTTGGAAAGCCAATATTACACAATCAAACTCAATGTTAATAATTCTTTATAGACCTTTAAAAGAATTTTACATTAAATATTTATATTCTAATGTTTTTAAATTACAAGTATGAAATAATTATTCTTTTAAAGATGATTGTTAATTAAATGTGAATACAATAAAGTAACTATTTTTTTTATTATTCTTACTTGTTTAAATATATATAAAAAAGTACTATTATATGAAATGAAATTCAAACTCATGACATTTATCGGTTAATATAAATTACATTTCCATTTGTGTCATAAAATTTAATTTAAAAATAATAATAATAATAATAATAATAATAATAATAATAATAATAATAATAATAATAATAATAATAATAATTATTATTATTATTATTTAGCACTCGCACTGTGCAACATTTATTATCATTTACTAATCAGTCAATCATCATCTAATTGTTGGAGTTGACGAATACTTCACGGAAGTGGGACCCATTCCCAAAGTTGGAGGTTCGAGGGCAACGCCCCCGACACGGAGGTCCCACTGCCCGATCAGCAGGCGGGGGTTTCGATGTTAGAGCATTACTTTAATAATTTATTAATTAGGGATCGATGTCCCACTCTAACGATAGGGTCTTCGCCGCTTCTATTGCTTCGGCATCAATGGAACCTACAACTAGTGTTAAGAGAACCGGATCGGTGATCGAACCGGTCAGGCGAGTGTGTCATGGTTCAACCGGTCCATCCGGAGTTTGACCGGTTGGCCCGGCTTACTATTAAATCGGGTTAAACCGGCATGAACCGGTGTATTTTTTTAAAAAAATTCATATGTATTTGATATAATTTTTTTGAAGAAATAATCTTATAAGGCTATATGTGTCATGCTAAATTCGCTAATTATCAAAACTAAACAAAATAGTGTTTAACATGCTACAATGATAAAAAAATGATCAATTTAAGTCTAAATGTCAAATTTTCCGCATATTCAAGACAACATAGACACATAGTGAATGAAACATTTTTAAAAAAAAATTTAAAAAAATTAAAAAATTTAAAAAAAAAAAAAAGTAAAATTCCGGTCCAATCCGGTTCTGGCGGTTACCGGTTCAACCCGGTTTTTACCGGTTTTTTTCGGGTCACAGTGAAAAACGGTTTTTACACTTAATCGGTCCGGTTCTGTGACCGGTTCCCGGTCGAACCGGCCGAACCGGTCCGGTTTTCGTAACATTGCCTACAACATAACAGACATAGTATTAATTACTGTTACATGTATTAATAAACATAAAAACAATCCTGTTTGTCAATTCAACGTCGGGCACGTCAGCCGGGGCGCACAAGCCCAACTACCGCGCCCGGCCCCGCGCGTGGTTAATGTGCCCCGACTGTGTTCGACTTTGTGTGCCCAGCGGCGCAATCGCGTTTTAACACAATTTTTTCGTGTTTCAACACTATTTTTCTCCGATTTTCACAAAAAAAATTACCTCATCAATAATCGTTTCCGCAGTATTGAACATTTTTCATTTTTCTTGATCAAATTGAAGTCAAAACTATAGATATTGATAATTTTGAATTCAGAAAGTTTTGGAGAAGGAGGCGGTGGTTTTAAAATAGATCAGGGGCAAAATCGCCTTTAAGCTAAGCTGATATAAAGGGCGACGTTTATCATTACCCTTAAACATATCAGTGCAATAAAGAACACAGAATAATCCGACATGCTTACTACCAACGAGCTGCTCCGTAAAACACCAACGGTTTACAACATTTCAGGATGCAAGAAATATAGAGTGTCTGAAATCTGATTTAGATCTAATTTAATCCTTAGCGTTCACCTAGAGCAGGGAATAAGCCTATCGACAACATAGTCCTTACTCCATACACTGATACACACAGCACATTAATAAAACTTACAGGCCATTTACTCTTCCGCTAGTCGATTGTTTAAAACAACAGTTAGGGCTCTTCTTGCGCCGCCTGCTACTGTTTTTCCTGCCACTGTAAACGAAGTCCCTCAAGACAATGCTTCTGTTCTTGAAAAATCGGTTTTTCCCCTTCGACTTCTTCTCGTCCATGAGTTTCAACAAGTTGAACTGAAGTTTCTGAAGCTCTAACTGCAGACGTCCAATCCGTTCTGCCCCTTTATCCGCTTGTTCCATGACTTTCATCCTCCACGTTTGGACGGTCTCTTTCATCCGTGGCGATGCCATGTCATCATCTTGAGGACACAGTTCGATGTGGTTCACTAGCTGACCGTTCAAATCCATGAGTTGTATCAGAGTGTCCTCAACTTCCAACAACTTGTCGTTTACTAATTCGGATTCAACATTCTTAGCCTTTTTACTCTTCTTGTTGCTCTCCCATTTCTC
Organism: Ruellia speciosa; assembly: GCA_001909325.1. Lineage (NCBI taxonomy): Eukaryota > Viridiplantae > Streptophyta > Magnoliopsida > Lamiales > Acanthaceae > Ruellia > Ruellia speciosa. The sequence goes on from MAYD01764433.1 coordinate 4,338, forward strand.
TCTCAAGATATCCAATGTTGACTGAAGGTTTTCGAGTTTCTTGGCATCGGAGGCCAGCCTTTCCAAGATCCTTCTGTCAGAGACTTCTCGATTGGGCTCCGCTTTTATTGGTGGCAAGTCCAACTTACAATCCATCCGCAATTCTTTCTCAATGTCTGGAAAGGTGAAGGAATGCTCAGACTCATTCACCCCCTCAACATTTTCAAATTGATCATACAACACACCTTGTTTGTAAGACGACATCCCAAGTGCCTCGCCTACTATTTGCATCTTATTGCAATCCTCCACAGTTTCCCACATGTCAAACATGAAGTCATCCAACCCTAAGACACCTCTTTTTGGCACATCGCACAGGCTATCAGATACATGGTCAAGAGGAATATCTTTCATTAGCAAACCACTTCTGGCTTCAGAAACCTTGCTTTTATTTTTCTGCAACTTGGGAGAATCATAGAGCGCATTTGCATGCCCTTTCTTCCTGCTACGCTCATGCTTATCTCTGCCAAGATTGCTCTTACCCAATGAAGGAACTTCTATGCTGCTCAATTTTGAACTTGACAGTAAAATGGGTTTCTTTGTTTCTTTCATCATCTTTCGAACTTCCCTAACTCTCATCTGCAAGTCTTTCAAGCTGACAAGCGAATGATCTTCGGGAAGGGTTTGAGACGAATCATTATCAGAATAAACACTTGCATCCCGAGACTGCAAAGAAAATATGTTTAATTAGGTATCACGGTCGTACTCAAATCAATTGATTATACTCAATAGAGATTTGAAAAATAATAATATTACCTCTAGTTCTGGCTGCATATTCGGAGGTAGCACATTATTCTGAAGATCCATGATATCATCTCGTAGAGAAGCTACCACTGGAACATAGGCAAACAGCTGGGATTTCAACCCACTGATTTCGTTCTCCATAGACCACATTTTTTCTTTCATTTGTTCAAGCTCCAACGATTTTGAAGTCCGATCATTCTCAAGAGCCTTACACACTCCAGTAAGTTCCTGCACCTTATTTTTCAACAAAACTTCCTGGATGGATGAGACTTGAAGATCAAAGCAAAATGTTGATGCTTCAGATTCATAGACTTCGAATTCATTGTTCATTTCCTGAAGCTCCGTATTTAGAGATAGCTCTCTCATCGTATTTTCTTCTACTTCATGTTGAAGTTGGCTGAGTTCAGAATCCAATTTTTTGTTCATGATGTGAAGGCTCTTAATCTCCTCCTTCTGAATGTAATCGTCTCTTGTCAAATGAATCAAGTCAATTTCTAGATTTTCTCTAATCTGTTCTGAATCATGGAGATCACTTTTCAGGTCACCCACTGTTCTCGACAACATCGAGTTCAACTCTTCAGCAGTTTCAAGCTTCATTTTAGCATCCAAGAGATTTCCTTCTGTAAGAATTAATTTTTCCTTACCATTTTGCAATTCCTCGTTCATCTGCACATTACATGCTCTCATCTCTTGTATCTTGTTCTCCAAGGTACGAACGGCATCCTTGAGGACCAAACTTTGAGCATGTTGCAAATCTAGCTTCTCTCTCAAGGCCTTCACTTCCATTTCAAGACTGCTGTTGACCTCATGCTGTCCATCCAGATATTTGAGAAGTACCTTTAGCTCGGCAACTTTCTCTGTACCAAAACTCCTTAGAGCTTCAGATTGGTTAGAACTAGCCAACAATTCCAGGAGAACAGCATCATTCTGCTCATCTGCCAGGTGTTTCTCCTCCTCTAGCGCTGCAAACTTCTCTAGCAAAGATGTGTTTTGCTGATTCACCTGAGAGTAAGCTTCCTGTATTGCATTATAACCTCTTTGCAAATCAGCTTGTTTAGCACAGAGAGTGGCAAATTCTGCCTCCAGTACAACAGCCTCTTGTCGACTGTAGCTCACTTCTGACTTCAACTGCTGATTCAGATCCTGGAGTTCATCCTTTTCATTTCTGACAACAGCAAATTTCTCGGCCATGACTGTGAACTCCTGTTCCAAATGTACCTTCTGAGACACAATATCCATGCCCTTGGATTCCAGTTGCTGAAGTAGAGCAAGAAGAACGGAGTTCTCAACTATGAGCTGTTGCTTTTCATCCTCATGATCAGAAATACATGATTTCATATATTCAATACTTCCCAGAATATGATGTACAAAAGCTCGCTCATTTTCAACCTTGCCAAGAGGAGCATAATCGGGGGCAGTTTCGAGGCTCCTGAAAATTTGGTATATACCCAACCTCAGCCTTTCAATTTCGTCTAACAGGAGTTCAGATTCAACCTGCTGTTCAAGACTTTCACTCTCCAGCTCAGAGATGAGCCTCTCAGCCAATTTGGATGCCTCAACATGTTTCTGGCACTCAATGATAAGAGAGTAATTTTTTTCTTCCATATCTTTTATGAATTTCTGCAAGACAGAAAGCTCGAACTGAGCTTTTAAAGATTTCTCAAGTTCCTCTTCAGATTCCTTCTTCTTCCACCTATTTTCTTCTTGCAGGAGATGAATCTGATTTTCAAGCCCGGCTAACCTTGTCTCACTTCTGTCCTGAGAGCTTGTTCGTTCTTGCTTCTCAACACCTAGGGCAACCTCGAGTTTATCTACTTGGCAATGCATGGCTTCCTTCTCCTTCTGTAGGCTAGCATATTTTTCCACCAATCCCATATACCGTTTCTCCATGTTTTCCAGTTTTCCTTCCACTATCTCCAACTTAGAAACCAATGAATCCCTTTCAGTCAAAAGATACGACCTTTCATTCTTAAGTAATTCACAGATCTCCTCCAACCCCTTTGATTTTTCTCTCAAACCTTCAAGCTCAACTTTTGCACTAGAGAATGAATTCTCCAGAACTGCATTTTTTTCCAACAGCTTTTGCATGTTCTCAGTAATAGCCTGTAACTGAGACAAAAGGGAAGCCTTCTCACCTACGAGAGTGGCTTTTTCTCCATGGAGAATCTGGCAGGATTCTTGCAATGTCTTGGCCTTCTCATGTGAGCTCTCAAGCTCAGCATTCAACTGCGACAGGGTGCTTTCTACAACCATCATCTTCTTCAAAACTTCTTCCATTTTCTCTAGTTTCTGCAGCATAATTGCTTTCTCATTGCTGCCCTCCTCACATATTTCTCTCAGCCTCGAGTTTTCATCCTGCAAGCTCCTCACTGAAGTTGCAAAACATTCAGGGTTCAGATCTGCTGCTTGCACTTGCTCAATTAAAGCCTGATAGCTCTTATTAAGGCTGTTAATCTCCTCCTTCAAACTAAAAATTTCCTTCTGAAGGGAACTGCATATCCCCATGTGAATGGAAACTTCCTTTTCCAGTTTCTCTTTGATCTCCCTCAGGCTAAGGACTTCATTTTGCATATTCTCCATAGAAATGGCTGAAGACAAGTTTGCTTGGTCCAAACTATGATTTTCATCCCTAATCTGCTGAATTTCTTCCTCCAGAGCAGTTCTGCTAGCTTCCACACCTTTAAGCATTTGAAGTATGTTTTCAAGTTCCAGTGCTAGTGCTTTCTGATCACCCTGAGATTGAGAGTGCAAACCTTGCAGAGTCTGTAGAGTGGCTTCAACATTTGCATGACGCACATGTTCATCTTGCAGACAACTCTCAAGTTTTTCCAACTCCTCTTGCTTCTTCAAAAGTTCTTGATCTTTCACTGCAATCTTGCTTGCCAGATTATCTGCCTCAACTTGCAGTGTTTGGTTAGACAACTCCAACCGAGTACACTTCCCTTCAACAGTACTGAGTTTAGCATTTCCAACCAAGACCTCATTATTTAGGCGCTTGACATCATCCTTGGCGCTAGCTAGATCTTTCTCAAGATTAGATATTGTTTCCATGCAGCACTTGTACTGTTGCGCCGAAGCTTCTTTCTCCTGGTTCAGATCTGCTAAAGCCTTCTTTAATTCAGAAACTTCAGCTTCAGCTCTTTCTGCTTGCTTATTCAGCAGTCTGATCTCGTCCTCCTTAACAGAGACTATGCTCTCTAAGTCTGATATTTTCGGAAGACAGTTGTTGTACATATGAAACACCTCTTCTTTTTCACGCTCCAATCTTGACATTTCATCTTTCAGATTTTGGGCTTGACTCTCAGATTCAATCGCTCTGTTGTCAAGACCCTTGATGTCTTCCTGCAGTTGGGAAGCCATAGCCTCCAGATCAGATATCATATCCATATAGTATTTCTGTTTTAAGGACCCGGCATTCTTCTCCGTCTCCAACTGAATAAGGGCTTCCTTTAAAGTTTGGACTTCAATTTCAGCCAAGCTGGCGTTTTCATTGAACCGCACCGAATCCTCCTGTGCATGGTTCAGCTCTTTCTCCATCTTAGATAGCTTTTGCAGACACTGTTGATATTGCAAGAGGATGTCCTCCTTTTCAGCTTGCATATCTTCAAGGGCTTTCTTTAAGCATTGCACCTCAATCTCAGATAATTCTTTCAACCCCCTTTTTCCCAAGCCCCCTTCTGAATTTCCATTATGGACACCACTTTTCTTTGCATCATGCATGTCCAATGAAGAAAACCCGTGAAAATTATGAAGCAAGTCATCTACAAAACGCATTGCTTGCTCGCTTTCTTGTGTTGAAGATTCAGGTGAATCCTCAATTAGCTCAGAAGGTACTTGGTCAGGAAATGCCTTTACTAAGGTGCGGTGGGCATGGCGAAGTTCCCCTGTTGCATGATCATATCTTTCAGCCAATGCACGGTAAGCTCGGTAGAACTCCTCCACCATTTTCATCAACTCTGGCCGTTTCTTGTAGTACATTTCAGCCTTCCTTGCAAATGAATCGGCATCCTCTTCAATGAGCTTAATCATATTTTTGACTTTGTCATCCATATCTGTTGATTACAAGCATAGAATGGAGAAAAGATCATATTCACAATCACCAAACTATATCATATCCAAGGCATGACAAAAATACAAAGTTGAACAAAACCAGAAAATAAGTATCCACCTGTAAGATTTTCGTGGAGCCACTTTGAGTTCTTGGGGATATTGTGGCTATCCCACCACCATGAATACAAGCGTCTAGTTTCGGAAGCTAATAAGGAGGCCATAACTCCAGTAAAAACCAGAAAAGCAACTCCCTTAGATCTTTTACAAACTAACTCTTGATAAAAATATTGGTGCACTGACCCGTGGTACAGGGCCCGGCGGATCCAGGCCAGACTTGGAACACTTGAATGATGCTAAGAAGCACCTAACACCTGCTTCCTGCCTCCTTCCTCCTGCCACCACAAGCAGCAAAGAAAATGAACAAATGTTCCAGAATTACGAGGGATGGTGCAATTGTCTATCAAGATTGATCCCCAGGGCATACTCTCATAGTCTCATGTTATTTAATTGATTCAATTTCTTACAAGTTTCAAACCAGTTTATGTTACCCACTTGGTTAGGAGCCCATCAAAATTTTCAGAAAATTTTAAGTAAATATAAATTTATTCAGCTTTCTCATACCCAAAGTAAGCTACTATATATTCAGAGAACATCATTTCACAGGATTTAAGCTGTTGAACCATTTAACCCTAAGCACCAGATTTGCATTCATAAGACAGGACACTAAAACACCAAATCCATTTTAATCAACCGTTTACACAAAGAAAAAAGAAACCTTCCAATGGAAATGAAAATTTTAAGAAATCTGCTATACCAAGCAAAACCCACGTCCATCAGCAAACGAGAGTGAATTGTTTGGAAAATTCTCTGAAAGAAACAATTAGGTGAAGAAGGAAGCAGCAAAACCACATTCTAATAAGAATAGAAAATGAAAGAGAGGAATGGCGAATGGACTTAAGCCACATTTGAAAAGAGAGTTAGAGAAAACTTACAAACTGAAATGTGCAGGCGACCGGCAACAGGCGTGGTCGGAGTGGGAAGAAGAAACACCAATTCACCAAAGCAGCTGCGAAATTCAAATTCTGACATTCACCCCATCGTTGTGGTCGGGAAACGGGATCGCGCTCTCTCCGTCTCTCTCTCTCCTCTTTTGGAATGCGAATGGATCTCCGGGCGGGGGGTGGTGGACTGGTGGGTGTCTGTGTATCACAAGTCAGAATGAGGAAACCAAGCCTGTCAAAGCTTCATTATTTGACCGACCACCTTCTGTTTCTCCTTCTCTCTCTCTCTCTCTCTCTCTCTCCGTCTCTCTCTGCACTCCTGTCTGTCACCACTGTACCTATGTATCTATGTGTATTGTCTATTCACGGCTACAAAATAAAATAAACTACACTACTTAATAAAAACAGTAAAACGCTAACTGCTGCTATCTTATGTCATTGTTTAAAAGAGCCCTAAAAACTCATATTGCTGCTTTAATTTAGTATACTATTTTGGTGTTATACCTATTTCATATTTCATCAATCAATTCTGCAATTAAGATTAATTTACAATACTTAAT
>MAYD01764470.1:0-13511 GCA_001909325.1 Ruellia speciosa
TAAAAACAAAAAATTGTCATTTATTCGTCTCCAATAAATCATTGATTAATTCAATTGAAAGCATCTCATTTCCGAAGCTTTTATTAAGCAGATAACATAAAAAATAAGTAAAGTCATTTTCATGGGGTAGCGTCTGCATTTGTTCAACATTATAAATGTTAATTATATGAGATATAATAGGAGGGTTGTAACGAATTTCTATAGGCATCTACATTATTCTTTATCTTTGAAATAAATTTATTGAATTACTAAACGTCACCCTATTTTTTCGGGCATTGTCCCCAAATGACCATTTTGCTCGGATAATTTTAAATCCACCCCCCAGAAAAATTCTTCGCTGGGGCACGATCGGCAGCGGTGGGACGCCTACCGGCGGGTGCGACGCGCCCTTCACTATTGGTAGGGCACGACCAACAAACGTCCCGACAGAGAATTTTTTAGAGGGAGTGGGTTAAAATTGTTCAGGAACAAAACGATCATTTAGGGTGATGACATCCCGAAAAAATGAGACGATATTTAATAAAACCCTAAATTTATGATCTTCAACTCTCATTATTAAGGGCAGTACAAGCAAACGCCCAAAAAATAAGCAAAGTCGTTTTCATGGTGTAGTCTAGTTTTCATTTGTTCTACTACATGTTATATCACCCACATCTACATTATTCTTTTCCTTTTTTAACAATACTTTTGTTATATGCAACACTCATTAAAAAGAGCAATATAATATACGTTAAATTAGAAATGAAAAAGAAAATAAAACCATTTACATAAAATTTCAGGAATTAGTCCTCATTTGAACCACATCTTAAAATTAACTCCCCCAATATATTGCAGCCCAATTAGGATAAAAGACCAAATTAGCACGATTCATTTTTAAACAGTTGTTCACGACAACTCTTCGTCAAAAAAATTCACTACAGTGTTGTAAACCTCATGATCTATTTAAAATCTCATATCTGAGATTTATTATGGGTCCTGAGGTTCACAAATCTCAGATCTGAAATTTAATATGGGTCCTGAGGTTTACAAATAAATCTCAGATATGAGATTTTAAATGGATCCTGAGGTAAATTGTTTAACAATTAATGAACGTATTCAACAGTTGTTTAACTCATTAAGTACATTATCATCCTTATTAAATAAGTCTGTTGAATGTGTTTAATAGTTGTTAATTTATTAAATACATTTTCATTTATGTTAAATAAGCCTATGTAACGCATTAAAACCTCTCAATCCATGTAATTGTTTACCTAATTAAACACATTTCCGTTCAAGTTAAATAAGTTTGTGGATGTGTTCAACATCTCTTCTACACATTAAACACTTATCCGTACATGTTAAACAACTCTATTAATGCAATAAACAATTGTTTTAGCATTTTGTACATTTGATCACCACCACCTGCAGGTTATCTAATCTGACGGCTGCTATTCCATTAAGTGTAGCTTGATGGCTGCCATGATTTTGCCTTTTAAGTTAATAAATTCGTATTCGTATGCCACAATTAGTTTTATGAATATGATAGTGATCCATAATACGAACAAATGATGAACTATGTGTACTATAATTTTACATATTATGCGTGATGAAGTGTGCAGGCATAGTAATTCCTGTGTGAAATAAGTATACATGATGAAATACATACTAAGATGTATATCATGGAGTTATTTCCAAATTATTTATTCAAAGTTTCAAACAGGAAGTAAATATCTAACCATATCCTACGGGACATCAAATACAGGAATTTACCTACCCCCCTATCCCAATCTGAACCCCAGAATCACTTCTAATCAAAGTTTTTTTTTAAAAAAAAAAAAATAGTAAATGAGTAAGCAAAGAAACAAAAGAGAAAGGGACATGCGACCGTTGGTGGGGGGTTCACAAACCAAAACCCCAGCACCCAAAACCTCCCCAAGTGCTCCAGAAGAGGAAGCTAACCATCACATGGCCTCGCTGTCTCTCCCCCCTCATTTTATCCTTTTCTTTTAAGCAATTATATATATATATTTGTTCTAACTTCTATATATCCAAATATAGGAAATATTTATCATTTAATTGATTTTAATGGCACACCAAAATTAAAAACAAAAAAAAAACATTAATGAAAAAGAACAACACTGCCCCATTATTAGCAGGTGAATCCCAATCCACCGTTGCAGTCAGCAGAATAAGTGGCGTGGATTCGCCAGGAGTCGGAGTCCCAGGAGCTCCACAGCATTATAATAATTAAGAAAACAATTATATTGAAACCCAAAAGTACCCTTACCTTATCCCAGAATGCCTCGCCACTCAGCTCTTCTTATAAACTTCCCCACACAGCCTGCAAAAAGAACACACGAAAAAGGAAGTGAAAATTCCAAACTCCGAACCGAGGCGAACAAAGATGACAAAGGAAGTCAGTGAAGAGCCGCAGGTGCACCACCCGCCCAAGGACTATGAAGACCCGCCGCCAGCGCCGCTCTTGGACATGGCGGAGCTGGGACACTGGTCCTTCTACAGAGCACTCATTGCAGAGTTCATCGCCACCCTCCTCTTCCTCTACATCTCCATCGCCACCGTCATAGGCTACAAGGAGCAAAACGCCGTCGACCAGTGCGGCGGCGTCGGCATCCTCGGCATCGCCTGGGCATTCGGTGGCATGATTTTCATCCTCGTCTACTGCACCGCCGGAATCTCGGGTAACTAACTTACTTACTTACTTCCTTCAACTTCTTCCTTTTGTTTAGTTGCTGAATTCTACTCTGAAAATTGAAAAAGGTGGACACATAAACCCGGCGGTGACGCTTGGGCTGTTCCTGGCGAGGAAGGTGTCGCTGCTGAGGGCGGTGCTGTATATGCTGGCGCAGTGCTTGGGCGCCATCTGCGGCGTGGGTTTGGTGAAGGCGTTTATGAAGAGCAAGTATAACAGGCAGGGTGGAGGAGTGAACGTGGTAAATCCAGGGTACAGCGTGGGCACTGCACTGGGAGCTGAGATCATAGGAACCTTTGTGCTTGTCTACACTGTTTTCTCAGCTACCGACCCCAAGAGAAGCGCGCGTGACTCTCACGTCCCTGTAAGCAAAGCACAGCACAGCACATACTTGTGAAGTATTTCTTGATGATGGCATCATCTGATGATGTCTTGATGTTGGTGTGTAGGTTTTGGCTCCACTTCCAATTGGGTTTGCAGTGTTCATGGTTCACTTGGCCACAATCCCCATCACCGGAACAGGGATCAACCCGGCCAGGAGCTTCGGAGCTGCTGTCATCAAGAACACAGACAAGGCTTGGGATGACCACGTATGTGTTGGATTTGTAACTGGTTTTTTTTTTTTTTATTTTCTTGCACTATGAATTGTGATTTGTGAATTGTTAACCTGTGCAGTGGATATTCTGGGTGGGTCCGTTCGTGGGAGCATTGGCAGCGACGATATACCACCAGTACATATTGAGGGCAGCAGCCATCAAGGCTTTAGGATCCTTCAGGAGCAACCCAACCAACTAAAAAAACCACCTGTGCAGCAGCAACTCATGTTAAGTTAAAAGAAATTGAATCCAAATCTCTATTGTATTTTAAGTTTTAAATTATTATTTCTTTGGCTTTGGTGTGTGTATTTGTGTAATGTGATGAGAGGAGAATGAGTGTTTGATATTATCTCTTTGGCCTTTGTTTTTCCATTTTTTGTTTCTTTTTCTGCTTTTGCCTACGGTTACTCTCTCAATCATGCCATTTTTTTACTCATAGTAGTATCAATCTGCCAAGACGCAAGTGGATGGCATGCTGCTATGGTCCCTATCCTATGTGACTGTTCGTTCATCTTTCCATCTAACCTCACAGGCACATGATTAAATTATCTCCTCTACTTTTGTGTTTCAAAATGACACAAAGAAAGTCTAGTCTATGCTCTCCCCAGTTATCAGCACTTGCAAGCATGAATTAGACATATTCAAGTGCGGATTACTAACCGCTGTACTTCACAAACAGGGCATAAACAGTAATTAGCTTCCTATGTGACATTAAAATTGGAATTTCACAGAATTGATTAAAAAGATGAGCAAGAAGGTAGGTACAGCTGAGCAAAACCTAATGATAAATTTGCAATTGTGTGGCCCAAACCCAGCCAGGCGGGCCTGCTGGCCTCGGAATACTTATCTAGAATAGAAAATTTGTCCCTTTCAGACAGGACAATACTTCTTATCACACCCCAGTCTGTCTTACAAGACAAGCCACTGTGCCATTTCAGCTCAAAAACAGGGGAGATGGAAGATGGTCCAATTTTTATCTCCTACTCCAAACAAAACCTCTACACCATATTGTAGAGTTTGTGGTGCAGTACAGGTAAGCAAAAAGCCCTACTACCTAGAATTTCGTGAAAGTCAGTCAAAAAATGTCATGAGGGTGGAGAAAAGGGTTGGGGTTAGTTTGGAAGGAGTAACAGTAAATAACAAGATGATATAGCAGGCAGCAGCATCATTAATCATGGAGTGCAGCTGTTTCAACACACGAAGGTTTGGTGTGGACTGTGGAGTGGTAGGTCCAAAGTCACAACTCTAATTTCTAATGCCGGAGAAGAGAAAAGGTAAGTTCAGATTCTTTCCTTTTTATAAGTTTGTACATAAGTTCACTGCAGCTGCCACTAGGTGATTTGATTTTTGTGCTTCCTAGTTGGCCTTTCAAGTAAATTAGCTTATTTAAGACACGTTGTGTAGAAGGGATATCATAAATTCTAAGTGCCCCCACCCAACAACGGTTGGGTCTGTGTCTCTCTCTGCTCACGGTCCCTAGTGTAAACATAATAAATACAGGACGGACATGCAAACGACAAAGGTGTTTACATATGCTTCACAACGGCTAGATCCAATTGTATAGTTGTATGACTTCCTAAACTCGTGCACAAGGTTCATCCAAGAAACAACCAAGTACTATAGAGGCGATGCAGTGTGGCAGTGTTAAGTATTTCCAGTTCCTCTCTCAAGATTACTACAAATCACCAAAACATGCCCTTGACAAGGGTTCATTAAATCATTTAATGAAATGCTTATTACCTCAATTGATGGAGTTAATGCTCTTTCTTCAAGGGAACTTCCTCCTGATGAACAACATGAATTTTCCTCCCGTCATTCTAGTCCTGCAACTGCTGGGGTGCCTGACATGAATTCGAAAATAATGAACCAGCTTTCATTGTCAAAAGTAATGCAATATCAAGGGTCTACTGCCATCTACTTCCTCCTCCGCCTTTTGCACAAATAGTATACATTAATTACAAGCAAGAAAACATGTGCATGATTCCAAAAAGAGAAAGCAAGTGAATCCACACAAAGGTTAATATATATTGAATGCATGAATTCCCGGCAGCAGGCTGCATTGACTTGGAAATCATACAGCATTCATAATCTATAGGAGCATTAGAAGCTCCAGCATATTTCACACAAATAATCAGAGTCAGAAAAACAATTTGACAAATAAGTGAGGTGATATACTATTTAAGAATTTTCCCTTCTCATAAACAAGCAAGGCAATGCCAACAGAAAAGGCTACAAGGCACGACGTTGGCAAGCAAAAAGTGTGAACTATAACTGCAGAATCTTTAACCAAAGCAGCACTTAAATTGAAAAAACCTCGGAAAAGATTGGTTGTTGATTTTGCCATTTTTAATCTTCTCCAATGAGAGACTCTCGGTGCCAATGAGATTTCAGTAACACAAGAATCACTTTCAGAAAGAAATTCTCAAAAGAACTTAAGCAGGCTTCATTCATACCAATAAACTCTGATGTATGTCAATACACTATTATTGTGCATTGAATCCTGTTTGTAAACTTTGAATAGCATAGCATCAAGTAGCAATCACTGCAATTTCATGAAAACTTTGTGATATTCAGAGACTAAACTAAATTACCAAAAAAGCAAAGTAAAAACGTACAGTCGCCGCAGTCGCCGTACGTATTACGATCACTCCTCTGCGTGTGGATGGATCCGAAACGCACCGAGCTTCCACACTAGAGTGATCCACACCATACCACCAGTAATCAAGATGATCCTTGGAAACAATATCTTGTTAGGCCCATTGGGCCCAATAGACACCATGAAGCCCAATTCGAACCAGGCCCAATACGTGCGTCATAGATTTCCCAGAGAAAGAAACCTCAAAAGGATTCATCGAAAATTTCTCGGCCTCGAGTCAAAAACCCTAGCCGTAAAACCCTAGTTCTCTTCATCTGCGCTCAATCTATACGCCTGATTCGAGTAAAAAACAGTTTGATGGCTGCAAAATTCAAAGAATTTGTGAAGAAATATGGTAAAGTAGGATTGGCAGTGCATTGCTCGGTCTCCGCCGTCTCAATCTCCGGCCTCTACGTCGCGATTAAGAACAATGTTGATGTTGAATCGATGCTCGAGAAAGTGGGAATGCCCAGCCTCGCCAAGGATAAGAATAGCGAAAGCTCAAATCTTGCCACGGAACATGTCGAGGCGGCGATCGGCTCCGATTCGGATTCCGGATTCACGAACGAATACGATCAATCGGTGAAGAAGGAGAGGAATCGAACGACTGAGCTGGCGGCCACCAAAGGCGGCGCTTTCGCTTTGGCGTTGCTGATCAATAAGGCGCTCTTTCCGGTTAGGGTTCCGATCACGTTGGCCCTTACCCGGCCTGTAGCGAGGTTTCTTGCAAAGCGCAATCTTATCAAGACCGATGTATGAGTTTTTGTTTGGATTCATTTCGGTGAATTTGGTTTTGAAACATAAAATCTCATGTTTAGAGATTGTGCAATGGAATTCTTGAGATTTGAATACAGGGATCAAGATTTGGGTTGTATTATGAAATAATTTTGCTTAATATCTAGTATTTGATTCTACTCCCATGTTTATTTAAATACTTATTTGCCGCCTCTTGGTGTCTTTTCAATCTTCATTATCCACTTGTGTGCCTAAAACATTGATCATCCAATTGAAGAGACCACCATGACAACGGATTTAGGGGGACACTTGGAGGCCAACTTTCAGCGGATCCTTGATATTAAGGGAGGATTATTGAAAATATATTAAATATTAAATTATTAAAAATATATAAATAATTATTTAATTTTTTATGGTTTAAAATAGTAATCACCACCATGGACCGACCACTAAAATGGGGCATGCTCGAAACCCGCCGTATGGATGAGCATCAGGTTAAGTATTCGGCTTTCAGTAGTACAAAGTTTCGGGCGAAAACTTGGGGTGCTCGATTTTGTAAGGGCTTTTTTCTTAAGCACATATTTAATAATTAGTTGTTAGTTGATTATAGTTAAATTATTAATTGATAGTAATTAGCTGGTTGAATAGCTAACAGTATTTGGACATGGATTTTGGATTATTACTTATTAGTGAATGAGCAAAAATGGTTGAGAATTTTAAAAATGAAAATAAAATAAAATAAGTGGGTACCCAAATGGTGATCGGGGTACCGAAGGTCCACCCCTGCCGTGCTGGAATAAGAAGAAAAAAGACCATGGACATGGATACGGTACAAGATATGCATGGGGTGTTAACTTTTCCAATAGATTTAAACAATTCAACTTGTTTGAATAGCATATACTAATGTTTCATTACAAATCGCTGTTAACAAAGGCAGTATAGCTGCTGCAGCAATGATGGAACAATTTAAGAAGCAATAAATTTCATCCATAAGGTCCAAGACAAGAAATACTTGCAACCCAGATTGGGGGACTGACTGACCAGCAGTACAGTACACAACCAAAGCAGTACATGTAAAAATAAAAGAAACAATATAGAAACTTCCCCATTCATAACAGAAGCATCTCAGACCAGCTACTCTGCCGCATTTCCCATTTGTCAGTTCATTAAATTTTACAATTGGATTACTATAACCTAAACAGAGTAGCACTCCGCCAGTTCCTGTGGCCAAACAAGAGCTCGAGAAGGTCACATCCAGCGTACCAATTGAAAGAATTTTTGTGGGTGCATTAAGACCTTATGATCGCTGCTATAACTGTATTGAATTAAGATGCTCAAAGTCCCGACAGTCAGCTCCAACTTCAATTAAAGCAGCAAAGAGTTTTGGCACGATTTTGGTAAGCATTAACTTGAAACCAACTGAATTTGAGTCGGTGTTAGTATCATCACAAACTGCAGCATCCTTTGCAAGAGACCCAATCAGATGCCCTTTCATATAGGCATCACATGCCTTGAGAATATAACGACCACGCTTCCTGAAATGCTCAACAATAAGCTCTTCAAAATCCTGCAAAAAAGCACAAGAGCTCCTCAAAACTAGAGATAAAACTGCCGAGGAATTAGATACAAGCAATGTCGCAAATGAAATTAAACCTTGACTTGATTACCTTTGGAGGCCTCCGCATTAGATACATCATTGTCTTACAATTCAATATAAATGCATTCTCATTGTACGACAACGAATTCTTCTCTCCTTCAGCTGTCCCAACTTGTTTATCATATCCAGCTTCATTAAAATATGGCTTGGAGTTAAGTACTAGTCCCTGTAGGGAAACTAGTACTTGAAGAATACTTGAGGTTGTAGGATCCCAAACCTCATTTCCTCTACCTGTCCAGGTATTCAGAAGACTCAGGCAAACTTTTCCTTCCTCATATAGATTTGGATTTATGCGCCAACCACCCGAGTGATAGTGTGCTGACTGCAAGCATAAAAGATAATTGAGCATAGAAGTACAAAACAATTATCAATATGGCCTAGTAATAAAGGAAAAAGCAATACAGGAATATGGACGCTAAAGATGCATATAAAAGTCAATTTCAATCTTGACTAAGAACTGACTTCAATGAAACAGTAGTAAAGAACCAAGAAAAGAAATATAGCAGTCTGGGTTTCATACAGGTGGAACATCTGGATACTCTGGTGGAAGGTGAAAATCAAAGAAGAAAAGCCCATCTTGGTAGGGTGTCCCATAGGCTCCAACTATCACAGCCCTTAAAAGATCCATTCTATCTTCATAACCACGAACATATATATCCTCTGTTCAAAAGTGCTTTAGCTTTAGCCGCCATCTATGATTTTCAACAGGATAACAAAGGACATGTCAGACAAATAGAAAACAGGCAGGAGCATACCAGGGAGGTTATTATGAAGAATGTCCCAATCCCGTTGAACTTTCTTAAGCCACTTCCTGCCTGCATTGTTCTGTAAATTTTATACAAAAGGCTAGCTAGTTACAAAATCTCCAGGGACACAGGATTTGTTAGCCAATAAAGGACAAAAACCACTAAGACGAATCACATGCAAAAGTTTCTTTATCTGACACTGCATTCGCTAAAAAGAATAGCCCTGCTAACCTGTCCCAATGCACCAAGAAAGTAATGGTCAGATGGATCTCTGACAATGTCAAAGCCTTTGAATAATGAAATAAACTCTTGCTGTGGAGTGGCATCCGACTCTGGGGGCTTTAAGGTATTAAGGATTTCGGCAACTTCTAACATATCAGAGGCCCCAGATACATCATGTTTCTCCTCCTCAATTGTTAGCTTGGAAAGTTGTTTATCAATTCCATTAGGCATTTGTATGCTGGATTCACTGCCACGATCTCTATTCAGAGTCAATTCATCAGGCTGAAAATCATCATCACTTCTGATACCTTCAGTTGATGGATCCAAGTGCTTCCGTCCCATTGATAATATTCCAGAAGCTAGTCTGGTCATAAAACCAAGAGCAGCCATAGGAATTGATAGGGCCCCACTCACTCCAGAATCTTTTGCATCAATATCATCATCTTCCATCCCAGAACTTGCACCACCAGCATCATGGACATCCTAAAAATTCAAAAGTGAGATCAATAAATTGCTAATATACATATAATCGAAACACAATCTTCCACTTGTTCAGTGGCTTTTGAGATATACAGAATCCTTTTATATTACAACACAACTACAGGAACTTAGATCAGCTGGCCAAACACCATTTGTTTTAGAGGAAGGAGCAAGTAAGAATACATTTGAAGTATTTTTGTGGTTGGGATGCTGGCAAACGCAGAAACAGACTAAGTGAACTACTATGCAGGTTGATTTCTCATTTATCCATAATCAAAGCTCAAGTTGATCGAGGAAAACAAAAAATAAAAGAGAAAACACACATGCCTTAACTAATGCACTCATTTATGGCTCTTCCAATATAAAGCTTCTAAGTGCAGATTGGCAAGGATGTAGTCCTCAATCAAACAAAATACATAAGATAATTTGCATAAAGATATTACCCATCAGGGCTGATGAATATTGACCACTTTCCTATCATGATATAAATCAGTAGTCGTTCAAGCATAACCAGCAAATGGCATCAACTAGCATGCCGAAAATGCATAAGCAATTCCAATATATGGTTTAGACAATTTCTATTAAGGGTTTCCCAAATTGTCATATAAAGTTAAATAATTATGCCTAAACATTTGTTACATAAAAGTTTAAACATGTTCCCCACTGAGGGTTAAAAACACATGTAAAATAAAGATTATTGAGGGACACATTTAATTCAGCAGCTGCCAAAAATATCAATTTCAGCATGCTAGCACTGCTAGCAAACACCATAACAAAAGTTAAAATTTGTGTCATGAAAAACGCAGGTTCTTTATGTCAGATTTGTTATCTGTTGATATGCCAAATCTAGGAACAATTTCACACATTTACCAAATTCAAAACTTAGACACAAGCAGCCAGATATAACCAGTACAATAGTGCTTAAAAATACAGACTACTTTAGGCAACCAGATGCTATGGTGATATCTCCATTTACCTTCTCAGCATTATCGACAGTATCCATGTCATCTTCAACAGTTTCCCAGCTAGCTGCATCATTGCTGGCATCACTGCCATCTGCAACGGACTCATCATCATCCCGACCAACAACATATATTGCTTGAGGGCCAACCTGATATAGGAAACAGAGTTTTTAATTGAAAACCACAGATGTCAACAAGGAAATCCAAATATTACAAAGAACAAAATAATTGTAAGAGAACTGAACAATAGTATTTCATGAAAAAATTACAGTGGATATCGTCCCATCAGCCCACGTGACTTCTATATCACCATCTTTCAGCCCTGTGATGTTTCCAACCCATGTGAGATCTGAAAACCCACTGGGCATGTCATGAGGGGGTGCAGCTTCTGCAGTATCCATTTCATGATGCCTCCCCTCCTCATATGTAGACTCATCTGAAGGATTAAGTGGCATACTTTCAACAGGATGTACAAAAGACTCTGTGTTGGCAGGCACTGAAATAGGTGACAATCGAACAACTACATCTCCATAGCAATAATCATAGTCAGGATGCCCCTCTAACTCATATACACTTACCACCTCCTCTTTATCAAATTCTCTGGGGTCCTCTGCCCTGGTGACTGCCTTCAACCACCTCACACAAGCTGTCCGATCCTTTGCATTGACATTTTTCACAACCCCTACACGTCTGATGTCAAGAGTGTCATTGGCATCAGCAGCTTTCTCCACTACATACTGTTCTGCAACAAAGTCATGATCACCAGGACTGTCAATGGGAATTAGAGACGTGGAATCTAGGCCACGTTTTATTGTGCCGTCCTGCCACGCAACATCAACTGTTGTCCTGGAATTGATAATTAAAAATGCTCTTTCAAAATTTTCTACTTTCTTCCGAACTTTTTTGTCCTTTCTGACCACAACTTTTCGTATCTTTTTATGACGGAAGGGCCAAGTTTCATGAATAACTTCTTTTGAAGATGGCGCTGAACTATTGCATGAACTTTCTGTAGGGGCATTGTTATCTGATCTTTCAGTATTTTCACTCGAGGGAGTCTGTAGATCACTTTCTCTTGACTTGGCATTCCCAGATGATCCCTCCCTAGTTGCCATTTCTGCATCAGACTCGTCTCCTGTTTCCATAGATTCAAGCTCATCCTTGGCAGAATCCTGGGTATCTAGCTTTGATAATTCTTTATTCAAGGGTGCATCTGATGAATCCTTAGTTGACGGAAGAAAGCACCAATCTCCCAACTGCCAATTTGAATGCACAAAACAAGACAATAGTTTTAGATTCTTAGGGCTCTGCTCTTCAGCTGGAGTACTAGCCGAATCTGGCCCGTACCCTGCAGAAGCAATCCAATGAACGAACACCGATCCTACAGTAACTTTGGTCACTGTGCCTTCCGATCGATTGGCTTTCCATAATCCTGACAACCACCTGGAATTTTTAAAAACTGATGAAGAGCTTGCCTTCACCCGCTGACCTGGATAATATGGAAAGTGGCCATCTTCAAGGATGTTCTTACTTACTGGTTTAAGGTGCAACGGGTCAGCTTTAACAACTTTGCAGACAGAACCATCATCAAGCTGAACAGTTACATTGTCAAAAACATCTTCAATTCTACCCAGCCAAGGCCCCAGGACAACATGATCACCAACAGTAAAATCTCGAATTCGCCTCAACTGTCTAGATGGTATATCTTTTAAGACAGATCCATCATGTGCCAACAAATCGACATTAATATTGGCATCAACCACCAGACCGATTTGACCAGTAGGATCAGCAACAGAAGCCACATAGTCCCCATGTAAGAATCCTCTATCGACAACTGTAATGCCATTAGTACTTTCCGTGGTTTCAGAACCATCCATCCAAAGCACTCTAACTTGGCCAGCAGTAAGTGGGTTGTGCTTGTAGTCATTATCATCAGTATTCATGGTACCATTCTCATCCAAGTTTTGGCTCTTCTCCACATCACCTTCCTCAGTAGAAGCAGCCTCATCATCTTTTTCTTGTTCATACTCATCATCATCATCCTCATCTTCATCATCAGTTATGCTACTATCAGAATCTGAATCACCAGCAACTTCAGTCACCACCCCAATCTGATTGTTACTTGAGCTTCTCACAACATCTTGTCGATAGATGTATAAGACATTCTTTATGTTCTTGAGAGCCTCCCCAGGATTATTTTCACTGTCCATGATTGGATCTTCATTAGGTCCACAGGACTGAGACCCATCTTGTTGCGAGGAGACATTGCTGTTTACAGAATTTTCTAAATGTTGCCCATCTTCCATCTGGAAAACATAAAGTCAAATCACAAAATTGCACATAGGTTCTTATTGCAAGCAGGAAAATCATCTCACTCATTAGACAACCATTTTTCGAATAATAAAGATTACTAAATTGTTGAGCTGAAACACTTGACAAATTAGCATGCAACTATGGCATATTAAATGTAGAGGAACCTTCAACAAAAATAAAATAAAACTAAAAACTTGCTGTCGCATAACATATTACAAAGAGACATAGCAATACATCTCATTTGCCATTCCGTTAAATAGGAAGGGCATCACGAACAATTGTTTAAACACATTTGTTGTAAGCAGAATATCAAGTGAATGCCTACTTTAATTAGTTGAAACATAGGTTCTTCTGAAAACATGTAGCTAGTTAAACTCTCCACCTAAATTGACTAAACTGGTTGCACCTAATATAGTGACTACCTAATTGAAGATGAAAGGAAAAACCATTTACCAAAAAATTCAAGGGATTATGGAGCC
>MAYD01764478.1:0-15278 GCA_001909325.1 Ruellia speciosa
AGTGTAGGAAGGCCGAAATCCACTTGCAAGATGGTTCCAAGTGAATTTGGTAAACTGTGGCAGCAAGCAGTATAAGGCTTGGAAGGGTCAAAAATCCACAATCAAGAGTTCAACTTCAGCATGCAATCCATGGAAGTTATAGAAGAAGTGATGGGCTTCGAATTTACCTGAGACGTGCTTGGCGAAAATCCTAAGTTCCGAAGGCGAAATGAAGCTTTGAAGATTGAAAATGAAATGAAGGCTTTGGTTTTTCTTTTGGGGAGGAGAAGAGGGCTGGAGAGAGTGATAAAGTGTAGAGAAAATGGTGGGGAGAAGTGTTCTGGGCGTGCAAGAGGGATATAATGGAGGCTCCGACAAGACAGATGACAGCAAACTAATTGGCAGCCAGCCCCCGTCACCGCGGTCATACTACCGCGGGACCTATGCTGCCACGGTCAAGGGACCGCGGTACCAAAATAGGGGTTGAACCAAAAATGACCCTCTCGACTCCAGGAATGCTATGGTGCAAGAATTAGTCCAAGATGCTAAGTGGTTAAGGAGATATAGTCCAAAATCTACCTATACGAGCCCGAAAACGACGTCGGGAGGGGTTTCTAAGTCATCCAGCGCAAGATCTACGGTCCCCTAGGTTCTAAGGCATCGGGGTATTACATTAGCAGAACAAGACAGAGAGAAAGACACAAGGAGAGGAGATAGGAAAAAGGAAAAGAATAAGGAAAAGAAAATAATTCAAGTAAACCATTGCCTGGATTGTCGGTTCTTGCAAGCTTTAGGAGGAAAACCCGAACTAACGTTTTGTAACCGAATGCTTCTCATGTTACCCGGTAACAACCCTACTCTCTTCAAGTTTCTACCTCTCAAGACTTTCTTTCTTTCTTACTCCCTCTTCCTTTCTCTCTCAAAGAAGGTAGGATGGAAATGGAAGTGGGGAACAGGAAATGAGAAATGGAATGGAGTGGGAATGGAAATGTGGGCAAAATGAGGAGGGTGCCTACCTATTTATAGAAGGGGATGAGGGTTCTAGAAGTCTCATGGAAAAAGTGGCCAAGAAAAAAATTAGATTTTTTTCCAAGAAGTCCATGGAAAAGCTCAAAAGTGGCCAAAAAATCTAGATTTCTTTTCCCAACTTCTAGAAAAAGTAAAGGAGGATTTTTATTTATTTATTTATTTTTATTATTTTATTTTATAATTATTATTATTTTATTATTGGAAGATTCTGGGTCTTTACAAAAATGTCTCACATTGCGACTCGGCTACTTAAATACAAGCCAAATGATGAATTATATTGGGAAGCTGCAAGAAATTAAATAAATGAAATAAATGCACTGCAGAGAAGTTAACCACTTAACCCTACACATACTATAACGCCCCGGTTTCCCACCGGTGCACCACGCCGTATTGATTAGCCTAGTCTAGTGGCAGTTAGTCTGAGATCCTCAGTACAATGCAGGTAAGTACATACATTTCAATTTAAAGTTTGATTAACATGTGAAATCGAATAAAGATACTATCCAAATTCATAACAAAAGCTAAGTTGACCAGCGTAACGTCAAAATATAATATTCCACAATCGATAACTGTTACTAATATAATATGATGATAGAAGTAAGTGCGCTCAACCTAGAATCCCCAGCATGCCTCTAATCTCGTCTATCAGAATCACCTGAAAAGGGTAAAACATTTGGAGATCAGCAAAACCTGAGCAAGGGATTTTCCCGTAGGCGAAAGCCTCTTTAAAACCAAGGTATATAAAAATGAAGTATTTTCCCCTTTAAAAAGAATATACAACAATAGGCGATAACAATCCGAAGCACAACAAAGGAATTAGTAAACGAAATAAATAAATACGGAATTTAAAGTGCAAGAGATGCATGATCCTAACATACACCTATCTAGCCTATATATGCAAATGCAACATGTAGTATGTCTAGCACACCATCCTACCGGCAGCATTTTTAAGGACACTCCGGGGACCCCCAGGCATTCCCATCTCGGGGGGAGAACCTGGCTTCCTAGCATACGCGCCAATCACCGTGACTCCATTGTCATCGCGTCACATCATATCTCACAGCGTAAACTGTCAACGCGTCAACCAAAACATTATTACATGCGCACATATGTCAGTAACACACACATCAGCCCAATCAAGGCGAAATCATCAACACGTGCCCAACGAGCCTTTTTCTCGAAAATCCAACATCACACGACCCTACCTGGCCAAAACACAGTTCCGAACAATCATGTGGCCAAACTGCCAACACAATATCAACATGACCACATGGCCAAACGGGCCAAATAAGGTATCAATAACGCACGCAGCAGCCAAAAGAGCCATATCGTAATACAATGAGGGTGGCCAAACAGGCCAAACATCGTTTCAGTAACCCAATCAATCGTTCAAATATTCTTTCTTTCAAGATCAACGCAGCAAAATACATTTATCAACAAGGCATATTAGTCAGCATTCGCCAAATACTTACAATATCGTAACCCAACTCTTCGTCAGATGATGTCACTCTATCGCAATCTAGGTTATAAATCGAGCGCGCATACATAAAAATAGGCTATGTTAGAATCAACATCATCAAAACCATAAGGCATCAGTCAAACTCGCGGTATTCAATACCGTGGCCCAAACTGCTGTCCAAAATCGCGGACTCTAACCGTTTCTCAACTGCCCCAGTTTCCCGCAGTAGTCACCTACGGTATTCAATATCGCGGGGAAAATCGCGGACACCAGATCAGTGAATTTTTCAACAATAATTTCCAAATTTAAACAACATCCAAAGAGGGTTCCAGAAACATAAAAATCACCCATTTCCTGGTTCTAAAGCCTTGTTGAAAATATCCTCAAAGTTGTTGAAAACTCTAATCCACCAAGTTGAAGCAACCAACTTCCAAGGCCTCTACATGATGCAATACTAAGCTAATTTAGAATCTAAAAGCACTTCTAAAAACTAAAAACCAAGAGAATAACTTACCAGAAGACACCAACTTCAAAATCCCAATGTATCCAATCGAAAATAAGCTTCCAAAACCACTACTTGAATTTGTCCCAGGTGCACAGAATTTGTAGCCAACTTTAGACTAGATTTTCTATATGATGAAGGCTCAATTCACAAAATCCAAATCGAGATTATTGAAGTACTAAGTACGCACTACAAATAACCTGAAGACACCTCATTCGAAATTTCTCTCCTTCTAAGAAAAAAATCAGCTCAAAGTCACCTCATTGATTATTCAAACCCTCCTTCTTATTTCTCTTTCTACTCCAGACGTTTCTGTCTAACCAAGCAACCAAATGGAATTCAAAATGACGTAACCAAGTCTGAAATGTCTAAAAATATCAATGAGTCTTCGCCATCCATCATCGGCAATTTTTAACACGCGGTATAACAAACCACCGCCAAATACCATGGTTCAAAGTCAAGTGGGGTCCAATGAGAGTTTTCCAATCCAGGAATAAGATAATGAAGGAATTACCTCAAAATTCCAATTCGGTTTAATTATCTCTACCTTAATCCACCCTATTTACAATCATTACGCGCGCGACAAAAGTCTCTGAATTGCAGAACAAATAAGTTAGGGCTAAGTCTCAAATTTTTGGGGTATTACATCCTCTCCCTCTTAAGAACATTTCATCCTCGAAATAAAATCATGCTAAGTCAAACTTACCTCACGCTGATGGTCGCAGGTCTAAATTGGGGTATCTCGTCTGCATCGATTCCTCTGTCTCCCAGGTAGTGTCCTCGTGTCTGTGTCGAGAGCACAAAACTTTCACTATCAGCACACTACGGTGCCTCAACTCTCAGACCTGGGTATCTAATATACATATCGGTACCTCCTCGTACTCCAAGTTAGGCTAGAAGACTATCGCATTAGGGGTAACTATCTTCGAAGGGTTTGAGATAAAGCGGCATAACTGAGATACATGAAATACGTTGTGAACTCCTTCTAACTCAGCCGGAAGGGCTAATCAATAGACAACCTTTACCACACCCTCGGCAACCTCATAAAGTTAAATAAACCGCGGACTCAACTTTTCTCGAATGCCAAATCGCTTCACCCCTTTCGTGGGCGAAACTCGTAAAAGTACTCAATCGGCTGGAACTCCCACTGACGTCGATGTAAGTCTGCATAACTCTTTTATCGAATCTGAGCCTCCTTCATTCGATCCTGATGAGTCGAACTTGTTTAGTTGTGTCCTTGATCAACTCGGGTCTCACAACTACTCGCTCGATTATGTCATTCCAACATAACGGTGTCCTACATCGTCACCCGTATAATGCCTCGAATGGTGCCATCTGAATGGTAGAATGATAACTGTTGTTGTATGAAAACTCCACGAGTGGTAAGTAGTCTTCCCACGATCCCTGGAAATCTAAGACACAAGTTCATAACATGTACTCTAACGTCTGAATGGTGCGCTCGGTCTGTCCATCTGACATCGGATACCATGCTGTGCTAAAACTAATGTGAGTATCGAACGCCTTCTTAACCTTTGTCCAGAAACGAGATAGAAATCGGGAATATCTGTCGGATACAATATCACGGGGGATCCCAAAGTGAGTCACTACGTGTCAGATATAAGCCTGGGTCAACTGCTATATGGACCATGTCAGTCTGATCGGAATAAAAACAACTCTCTTTGTCAGTCGGTCAACTACTACCCAAATAGGGTCACAACTACGTGGAGTATGACGTAATCTAATCACAACGTCCATGGCTATTGACTTCCACTTCCACGTGGGTATCTCTAACGGCTGAAGTAACCCCATCGGCCTCATGTACTTGATCTTCACTCGCTGGCATGTTGCACACTGTGCTACAAACTCTGCTATTTCTCTCTTCATCCTAGGCAACCAGAACATCTATCTCAGGTCCTTATACATCTTGGGCACCTCGAGATGAATGAAATAAGTCATCGTATGATATGAGTCCTCAACTCGGGTGGATCCCTTGGTATGCAATATCTATCACCCGTCCAAACCATCCCGCCATCGTCTATATGGAAAGCTCGTGTTTGCCCCTTCCCAACCTTCTGTCGTATTTCCTGAATATGTGGATCTTGCTCCTGATATGCAGCAATCTCTCCCAAGAGTGAAGGTACAACTGTCGTCACATTCAATCTCTGTCGAATCTCCTCGTATGGTAAAATCTCTATCTATAGTTGTTGCAACTCTAAATACATCTGTGGAGATACTATCACAGTCCCTAATCGGGGCCTCTTTCTACTTAAAGCATCGGCTACCAGGTTCACCTTCCCCTCCTGGTAGTAAATCTCTAAGTCGTAATCCACAATCAATTCCAACCATCTCATCTGTCTCTTGTTCAATTCTTGCTGGGTGAATATGTACGTTAGGTTCTTATGATCAGTGTAAACTTGGCACCTCGATCCGTACAAATAATACCTCTAGATCTCCAGTGTGTGTTTGACTGTTGCCATTTCCAAGTCGTGTACAGGATAATTCTTCTCATGTGGTTTCACCTTCTAGATACGTAAGCTATTACATGTCCCTCCTGCATTAGACACATCCCAACCCTAGCTGTGATGCATCAATATGAATGTTGAACTCTCTTGAATCGTCAGGGAGAACTAAAATCGGTGCCTCAATCAATTTCTTCTTCAGCTCCTGGAACGTTGTCTCACACTGCTTTGTCCATCAAAACCTCACATCTTTCCAAACCAACTGTGTCATTGGCGTAGCAATGTTAGAGAAATGATGGATAAAACGGCGGTAATAACCAACTAGGCCCAGAAAACTACGCACCTCAGACACGTTCTTTTGAGACTCCCAACTCACCACAGCATCCACTTTCGTCGGATCGACGGCTACACCCTCGGCGGAAATGATATGTCCTAGGAAAGAAACTCAATCTAACCGGAAATCACGTTTTGAGAGTTTAGCATAAAGCTAGTGCTCCCGTAGAGTGGTCAAAATAGTACCTGAATGACCCTCGTGGGCCTGAAGAGTGGTAGAATAAACCAAAATATCATCGATAAAAACTACAACACACCGATCAAGGAGAGGCCGAAAGACGCAGTGCATCAGATCCATAAAGACTGTAGGAGCATTCGTAAGACCAAACAACATCATCGTGAACTGAAAATGGCAGTAATGAGTACGAAAAACGATAATAGGACGATCGGCCTCAGTGATGCGAATCTGGTGATAACCGAAACGTAAATCGATCTTAGAGAATATGGTTGCACCACGTAACTGATAGAAAAGATCTTCAATACGAGGTAACAGGTAACGGTTCTTCATCGTGAGTTGGTTCAACCCTCTATAGTCGATACAAAGTCGTAGGCTACCATCTTTCTTATATACGAAAAGAGCCGGCGCTCCCCATGGTAACGTACTTGGCTGAATATATCCCTTCGCCAACAACTCCTACAATTGCGTATGCAGCTCCCTCAACTTCGCTAGAGCCATACGATAATGAACTTTCGATACCGGTCGTGCATCTAGTACCAACTACATAGTAAAGTTAATCTCTCGAGGGGGAGGAAGCCTAGGAATCTCCTTGGGAAAAACATCGGGAAACTCGAAAACAATGGGAATAAAACTAACCCCAGTATCCCCTTTCGTCACATCAATCACATCACAAATATACACAAGGTAATCCTTTCGCAATAAGGATGAAAAAGAAATAGCCGACACAATAAGTATAGTAGGCGGGATCGAAACAGGGTGGTGAGAAATGTAAGTACCTCAATCCCAAAAGGATATCCGAGGGATGCCACAATCAATCCATGCATGATATCAAGACAACCAATCCATCCCTAAGATCACATCAAACTTTCTCAAGGACAAAACATTCAGATCTGCATAAAACATGTGATCCTCGATCACCACCTGCACACCTCGTAACCAAAATCGACAATCAATTGTATCCCCTGACGGCATAGCTACCGATAACCAATTGGGTAGTAACAGCCCAAACCAATGTGTAGTACAAAAATACTCGAAAATAAAAAAACTAAAACCACCTGAATAAAATAAATTGAAGGCAGGATACGTCGTCGCAACAGAAAATGTACCTGCCAATACATCCGAACGCTGCTCCACCTCATCGCTACCAATCACATCCAGTTGGGCTCCTTCACCACTAGTCTGACCCTGGTCCCTAATAGGCACCCCTTTGCCTCGAATCTAGTGCTGATGACAGTCCCGTCATACCTCGGGCAATCCTAACGTCAATGTCCCATCTCCCAACAACAAAAACATTGCAACGGATCCCTGTCCACTGACGGTACTCTAGCGGTCTGACCTCGGCCCTGTGCAGCACTTGCTCTCGGACACTCAGCCCTTCTGTGTCCAAACCCTTGGCTCTCAAAACAACGTATCCTCGAGTCTCCCTCCTGACTACTATCTCCTCGTGACTGACCTTCTCTATGTGCACCATCATCTCGTCTCACAAGTTGTCCTGAACTCGCTCCCCTATTAACTCCCCATCTATCGGCACCCCGAGAAAACCTCTCCTCCCTACCGCGTCATTGTGCCTCATAGAACCTCCGCGAATCACTACTGGCCTGCTCCGCGAAAAGTGCATGCTCATATGCTGCCCTCAACGTGATACCCTCCAGCGAGTACCCAAAATTGGATCTCACCAGTGTGTGTAACCCATCGATAAACTTCCACACCTTTGTTGAGTTCGTCGGCACAAGGTCCATCCCATGTCTCATAAACTCGATATACTAATTGTAATATGCAGTAACCGTCATGTCTTTTGTCTGTACCAGTTTCCTGAACTGCTCTCACTTCACAGTGCGAAGCCTAGCTAGGTAAAAGAAATCTCCCATAGCCTGTACGAACGTATCCCAATCATGCTCAGGCAGTGCTATCGAATCTGCCTCCTGGGCTCAACACCACTGTAGAGCCCGACCAACTAAGTAAAATGATGCTACATGCACATGCTGATCTGCAGGACACCTGATCGCCATAAAGATACGACCTATACAATACGCTCACTCATCTAGCACATCCTGATCTGACTCTCCCGAAAAAATAGGCGGCTGATGTCATGCCGCTCGATCAACGTAATCGATACCCATCACTGCTGGCCTTTGGCCCTCTCGCCTGCCTCTTCATTGAGGCGGTACATCCTCCTCCGACAACTCAAGCTCCTCCACAGTCCTGTCATACGGGTCCACCTCAAGCAACTCCGGTGGTGAAGTGGGACATCTCCGTGGGTGTCCCCTCCCACGTGCTACGCGCTCATCCCTAGGTGGCATCCTAAGGTAATGTCAGCTGAGAGTCAATCACTAGCTTACCTCTTGTCAAAATCAGTGGTGACAATACAAGTACAAATAGCACGATGCACAAATAAAAACGTGTATGCATCCCGACCCCCACACACCTCACTTCTTATGTTTACACAATTTTTAATTCAATCAAGCCCTAAGCTCTAATACCATCTATAACACCCTAGTTTCCCACCGGTGCGCCACGCCATACTGATTAGCCTAGACTAGTGGCCAGTTAGTTTGAGATCCTCAGTACAAGGCAGGTAAGTACATACATTCCAATTTAAAGTTTGATTAACATATGAAATCGAATAAAGATGCTGATCCAAATTCATTACAAAAGCTACCAGCGTAGCGTCAAAATACAATATTCCACAACCGAAAACTACTACTAATATAATATGATGATAGAAATAAGTCTGCTCAACCCAGAATCCCCAGCATGCCTCTAATCTCGTCTATCAGAATCACCTGAAAAGGGTAAACATTTGAGGATCAACAAAAGCTGAGCAAGGAGTTTTCTCGTAGGTGAAAGCCTCCTTAGAATCAAGGTATATAAAAATGAAGTCTTTTCCCTTTTAAAAAGAATATACAACAGTAGGCAATAACAATCCAAAGCACAACAAAGGAATTAGTAAACGGAATAAATAAATCAGAATTTAAAGTGCAAGTGATGCATGATCCTAACATATACCTATCTAGCCTATATATGCAAATGCAACACGTTGTATGTCTAGAGCGCAATCCTGCCGACAGCATTTTCAAGGACACTTCGGGGACCACCAGGCATACCCATCTCGGGGGGAGAACCTGGCTTCTTAGTGTACGCGCCAATCACCGTGACTATGCTGTCATCGCGTCACATCATATCTCACACTGTATTGTTGTCACATCAATCAAAACATTATCACAGTGCACATATGTCAATAACACACACATATCAACCCAATTGAGGCAAAATCATCAACACGTGCCCAACGAGCCTTTTTCTCGAAAATCCAACATCACACGGCCCTACTTGGCCAAAACATAGTTTTGAACAATCACCTGGCCAAATTGCCAACATAATATCAACAGGATCACATGGCCAAAAAGGCCAAATAAGGTATCAATAACACACGCAGTGGTCAAACGAGCCAAATTTCGTAATACAATGCGGGTGGCCAAACAGGCCAAACATTTTTCCAATAATCCAATCAATCGTTCAAATATTCTTTCTTTCGAGACCAACGTGGCCAAATACATTTATCAACAAGGCATATTAGTCAGCGTTCGCCAAATACTCACAATATTGTAACCCAACTCCTCGTTAGATGATGTCACTCTATCGCAATCTAAGTTAAAAATTCGAGCGAGCATATATAAAAATAGGATATGTCAGAATCAATGTCATCAAAACCATAAAGCATCAGTCAAACTTATGGTATTCAATATAGTGACCCATACTGCGGTCCAAAATCGTGAACCCAAACCGTTTCTGAACTGCCCCAGTTTCCCGCGGTATTCATCTACGGTATTCAATATCGCGGGGAAAATCGCGGACACCATATTAGCAAGTTTTTCAACAATAATTTTCAGATTTAAACAACATCCAAAGAGGGTTCCAGAAACATAAAAATCACCCATTGCCTGGTTCTAGAGCTTTGTTGAAAACGCCCTCAAAGTTGTTGAAAACCCTAATCCACCAAGTTGAAGCAGCCAACTTCCAAGGCCTCTACATGATGCAATACTAAGCTAATTTAGAATTTAAAAGCACTTCTAAAAACTAAAAACCAAGAGAATAACTTACCAGAAGACACCAACTTCAAATTCCCAAAGTATCCAGTCGAAAAGAAGCTTCCAAAACCACTACTTGAATTTGTCACAGGTGCTCACTATGGATGGCTTACAAACTTTTTTACCTAATGCAGAGCCCGTGCATACAAAATGACCATCTCGACCCTACCTCAGCGGCCACACAAATCCCGAATTTGAAACCGGCGTGGAGTCAAATGAATACTCCGGATCCCCACCCACGTGGTCATCCGCCGCCGCATTCGACTGGCCTACCTCCCCCTTGTTGGCCGCAGCCATACCACACTATTATATCTCGACCTCTCTCTCTCTCTCTCTCTCTCTCTCTCTCTCTCTCTCTCTCTCTCCGTATGGACATATCCACACCTCGTGTCCTCGTGTGTTGGGGAGTTGAAGAACTCCCAACACTCCCATAAGCCTCTATGAAATAAATTCATATCTCTCAAACACATAGAAAAATATTTTAATAGCTCACAAAATTAAAGCCGAAAAAAAAGGCCCAAGCAAGGGTGAGCAAGTGTAACGCCCCGATTTTCGTAATCAGAAACGTCACCGCCACACCTAACTTAAACTGAGATTCTACGCCTAATCCCAACTTAAACTCGGTGCTCAGGCTCATTAATTGTCTCATCCTATCAGAGTCGCGGGATGTTTAAGAAGCAAAGTTCCCTCCGATCACCGCCATCATACTTGGAATAACACATAATGCGGAATAACATAAAACATAAGTTATTACAACCCAAAGTATAACGTATTGTCCCACGCCAGGACTCGGCCATTTAGATACAAGCCGATTAAAAATGAATTACAAGGTTCAAGAGAGAACATAAATTAAAATCCTGCAACCAAATACGATGTTAGCACAAGCAGTGTAATAAGTGGTTTTCTCGTCCTCACAGAAGAAACCCATCGAGTAGTAACTCGAATCCCCTACCACTGAGCTGGAGGTATGTCCTCCTGCCCTTCCAAACCTGTGATGCATGAATAGCATCCTCAGTCGCGAGACTAAATATGAAACAGCTACCAACAGGTTAAGCATATAATGAGTGAATATGCATCGGAGTTGGTAACACCTCCATGCGTGAAAATCCAACTGGCTGATCAAGATAATTGATGCAACTAGTATCTGTGAAAAATGCTTTATGAATGCATGAGTTAAAACAGAGATAAGCAGCAGCTTAAAAATCATGATTTAAAACCCATGCAACAAACAACGCCCTGAACTCCCTGGCGAGTTCAAAAAGTGCCATGTGTGGCCTGCACGGAACTGCTAGCCATGACTCCACATCTCAGGACTCTAATGGCCGTGTGCATAGCACCCGTTGAGAAGACCCCACTTAGCGTACTCCACTGGTCTGGGAACTTAGTAATCGCAAAGAGTGGTCTGGATAATCAGGAACCCCACTTAGTTACCTGATGTATCCTAAGAAATCCCCAACTAAGAACAACCAACAGTTCTGTACGGATGGAATCACCTAGTCGACATAACAGTCCAGTGGCAATCCCAGCATAATCCATGAGAGGAACTATAGTGCGTGCTCCGATCGTATCGATAGATACGTGAAACCGCTAGTACGCATCTCAAGGTAGAGAGAGGTCCAGGTCTCGACACTTTCTCATCCAACTATCCTTAAATTACCGGTAAACCTCAGTATAAGGGCGCTACCCCTCTGAGTAAGACAACATAAGTTGGGAACTATATTCCCTAGTGGTCCAAGCTAGTGAGGATACGCCCCAAAAGCCATAAAAGAACATCCACTCTGTGTTCTGGTTTATGTAATTACATCTTTTAATGCGATGCATTAGGTAATTCGTTAACCGTACAATTCATCTGGATCTCTGTCGTGCCTAAATCAATACAAGGACATTATAAATCACTTGACCGAATTTAGTAGGCTTAGTGTCTTACAGACAATTCCATTTCATGCAGGGTTAATTATGCATATGACATCCACAACACATAATTAACAAACAAGATAATACACAGATCAAAATCCTACTTCCATGACAGGAAATAAATAATTAAATTTGCATGAAAATGGAATAAATAAATATTGTGATAAATAATTTATTTAAAAGCAATATTTTATATTTACCAGGCCGAATGATACTCGGCACTTCCGTAATTAATTCGGGTCTTATGGGTGCCCAGGTAGTGTTCATATCTTTATCAACAGTCTTGATATTTGATACAGCAAAAGAAACACGCACGTCCTATTTGCCGCTATCGATCGGGTCACCTACAAGGCGAATAAACCCTAATTAATTATCCTTCCAATTAGTCTTAAGAGACTTAGACAATTTATAAATTGTCTAGGATAATTAAATAAAATCAAGACATATAATCAGGCAAATATCCCAAATCCTCGAGATCTGCCATCTCGAATTCTGATATCTGACATCTGTCACTGTCAACTGATCACTGATACCCTGACCCAGAATAACTGACATCTGTGTTCTTGAATCAATTATTCAACTCAAAATGCCCTTAATTTAATTGTTACCTTACAATTAAATCAAATAATAATCCCTTTGGATTATTATTATTCTTTCATCGGTTGCCATTTAATTCTGTTTGACTGCTAAGAGGTTTCAAGTGTAGTATCTGCAATTGAGAACACTTGTTCATACCTCTCATCGTCGCAGGAAACATTTAATTAATTATTAAATTAATTAATGTCTCTTAAGCCCTTAATCCAATCAATTAAATTAATTAATTAGGATTAAGTCATAACCAAACCCACTGATCTGTCTGAATTATCTGAAATGGGCCTAATAATTAATTAAATTGTTTCAAGCCCAACCCATGCCTTGATTTAAATCTGAATTGGATCCAAACAATTAATTGTCCAAGCCCTGTCGGCCCATCAGCTCTGAATTCTGACTTAATTATTTGATTAGGTATGGCCCAAGCCCTGATCCATTAATTAATTTACTCCCAGTCCGGCACCCAATTCACGAATGGGCCGGCCGGTAGGCCATGGCCCGTTAGCAATAAATTTCACAAGCCCAACAGGAATTAAATAAATCCCCAGGCCCACTATCGCGTGGCGGCCCAAATCAATTTTGAAGCCCATTAACTCAACCAGCCCATAACACTTGCCTAATTTGATTTATGGATCAAACACAGCTTACTGCCAAGAACAATCAAGAACAGGATGAAGGAGATGAAGAACAGGTGATGAACACACCCATTGCCATAACCAAAATCGAACCAAAAATTCGATCAAAATCGGGGGACGGCCTCAGATCGGTCTCGGACCGTAGCATCATCGGCCGAATCCCTTACCAATTAGAACCTCCAACCTCAATCATCCAAAGCGACAAGCTTGGAGAAAGGGGGAAATTGGAATTGGTATTAAACCCAACAATAAGAACCAAACGGCAGAACCCAGACTTCACAGCCTTCGATTAATTTGGCTATCAACCCAAATTAGATTTTGGGGGCAACACAAGACATCAATCGAACCTTAAGCCCTCGGATCAAAATCCTTCATCGGGCGATTTTGAAACAAATCCAACCATCAGCCAACATCACAACTGTCACCAAAAACGGAGACCAAACTGTCACTGAAACCGAAACAGAATACATCACACTGAAGCTAAAACCATCACTGAGACTGAACTGAATCCGACCACAAACAAAACTGAAACTGATACCTGGAACCGAATGACTGAGACCGAAACCAACACAGAGACTGTAACCGACACAGAACCTCAACCAAAAACCAAATCGAAAACAGAAACCAAACCCACTGAACCAAACTCTTAGATTCAACCAGAATCATCATCGGAAGGTTAGTAACAACACCGAAATCATCCAAATCCCCAAATCGAAATAGATCTAAGGTTTAGGGTTTACCTCCACTGTCGGCCGAAAGGGGAAGACAAGATCCACAAATCCTCAACAATAATTGAGCTTGGGGTCGAAGGCGTGGCTTATATATAAAACCTCCAAACCTTCGACCAAGGCTTCGACAATGGGAAGGCAAAATCCCAAAACCTTCGACATCCACCTCAAGACCCTCGGCCGAGAGGATGAAAAGAAGGAGAAAGAAATCCAACGCCCTTGTCTGTCTGAATCTGCCTGAGTCTTGAATCCTTAATAATTAAGAATAGGAGATTTGCAAATTGGTCCCTCAAATTCTCCTTGGAGTTCAATCTAATCCCCAACCTTTTCGGAGTATTACAATTCGGCCCCAAAGTCTCTGGAGTTTCTGTTTTGACCCCTGAAAGTCTCTAAATCCTTGATTTCTGCCCCCCAAGAATCTTGAAATCTTCATATTGGCCCCATTCTTTTAATATTTAATTTTATTTCCCTTTTGGAAATAAAATAAATATTCTCTTGTTTTTATTTCCCGCATCTTATAGATTAATTATTCCTTAATAATTAATTCGCGAAAAATTTTTACTCATTTTTGGGACTTTATTTCAAAATAAAATTTTGAAATTGTGTACAGTAACACCGGGTGTTACAGCAAGCACATCGCCCGGGCCTAGGGCCCGAGTGAGGGCAAGGACCTTGTGCTCCTCGCTGGCGGCTCAAGTTCGCTCACTCAGGCCCCTCAAGCAACCTTGCCGGGTCCAGGCCTAGGTGAGATCTCGAGTTGCTCCTGTCGCCCAACCATTTTGTTTCATTTAAATGGAATTTTAATGAGATTTATGTGTTCCTGATGTCCCATGAAGCCCTTCCCGTTCCCGTGTTCTTAATCAGCCATATGATTGAAAGTTTTTGGCTAAATTTTTCAAATTTGAGTTGAGAGAGAGAATTTTTGGGTGGGAGGGTAAAAAAAGTAAAAATAAAAAATAAAGAAAAGGGCAACACGTAGTAAAATGGAGCAATATTTAGTAATACCCTTAATTTATCTCAAATTAATTCTCCTATGACCCGTTAATTTATTCTCAGTGCGATAAATTTAATTGGTAAATTCTTCTTCAAAGAATTATTTAATTTATCACATAAAATTAATTATCTTCAATATTTTGAGGTATTAAATTTCGGACTCAATTCCACAAAATTTTCTTCCACCTCAAAATCAAATTAATTCTTTTAATCTATAAGACCTTCAATTCCCATAAATTAATTTTGGTAAACTCTTTCATATTTACCATCTGGCCCATTATTTCAATTTTCAATTGAAAATTTCCACGTCGGGTTCACTGAATCCAGTTTATTAAATCTATTCAGATTCATTTTTCGCATATCAATATTAATTATCTTCAATAATTAATT
>MAYD01764482.1:0-12852 GCA_001909325.1 Ruellia speciosa
CCATATCTCCGTTTGGGTTATCCCAATTTATGTCCCCATACATGTTAGAATAAGTTGTATTAGTTTGACTAAAATACCCCTTTCGAACAAGCAATCAAATACTAATATCTTCCGTTTTTTTTTTTTTAACAAAAATGAAAAAAAATATAAAAGAAGAGAGTTGGGGGATAATGAAATCTGAAGAAGACAAAAAAAAGTTATATTAAGAGTGAATAGACAAACAATACGTAGGTTTAAAACACAAACACAACTATGACCAAAGATATTAATCAACTAGGCATTTGGTTCTTGTATTTGGAAGCAAAATTATTTCTCTCGAGAATCAGTTTACATTTTACGGTGGAGGGTTTTGGTATTTGTTAAATTTCCAGAGATAATTACATATTCCCTATCCCAACAATATTAATTCAATTAAGTAATATAAGCATTATTCCAATTCTCAATTTGCAGTTCTTTATGCCAACACGATGAGTTTTATAAATCAAATAGCACTCTATCAATAATTCTCTAAGAATAATCCTATAAAAAATTAAAAAGAATCTATGCAATATAGATATGCGCTTAGGTTTTCATATAATGAGTATTATATGGGTACTATCTTCTAACACTACAATTATGAATGGGATTAAGATAGCACGGTACCATATAGGGGCCTTGCAGGATCATGCATGGTGCTACGAAGTCTACGAAATTCTTAATCTGGAGAGTTTATTGTTGGTCGAATTTTAAAATGCAGGAACATACGCGACAAACTCTGAGCTACAAAATTATTCAATATAGGAATAAGAGGTGAAGATAACAACTTGGACAGCGTTCAGTTTTCAAAATAGCCAGAATACCAAATTCTCAAAATGATCATATACCAATTTGCCTTTCTTTAGGATTTTAGAGAATTTCCCAAGATCACACTGCACTTAACGAAAGCCATACATCTCATTCATTCTTAATGAAATTCTCCGCACTTCGAAACACGCAGATTTGAATGATTATATTTCTTTATTCAGAATTTTTAGTTATTTCTTCAATAACACCTTACTTTGGAATGTTATCACGGAATGGCAGAATTTGTTAACATAGTAGTCTATATCAGGAACCAAGGGCATTTTGTTGGTGCATCAGGCATCACATCCTACCATACTCTAGAAACCAATATGCAATAAACTTAAAGCTACTAACATTTTGGAGCAATAAAATTCAATAGCCACTAACCTTTAGAAGATCGAAAACCTTCTCACTAATGTACTTTTGTTGAATTGTTGCACCCCGCTGTTGTAGTTTGTCAGGGTGGACGCAAAGAGTGGCTTTCCTGTAACTTCTTTTCACAGCAGCAGATGTTATAACTTCAGTTAATGGAACTGGTTGCCAACCACTCTCTGGCCCAAGAATCTGTCGACAGCATTAAACATTCAACATGTATATGACTATATTATAGTTACCTAATAAATGAGAGTGATTTCTTCATAACTATAATCTACTACCAATGTTAGTTATAATCTACTGATGTTTCTCTAAGGAATGAGAGTGCATGAGAGTGAATTAAAGTTACGCATCACCAATAGAACTCTCCAAACCAAGGGCCTAAGTTTTTCGAGGAGGCTGAACTAGAAGATTTTAAAATAGAAAGGAAAACACTTAGGGCTTAGGCCGTTTGAGAAAATATAATCAAAATTTCCCATCAAAACTAACAAATAAATGTAGAGTAATTACAATAGTAAACTGCAAAACAAAATCAAATTAAATCTTGAATAAAATTCCTAGCCTTATTTTGAAGGATAGGATGGATTATTCTATTGTTCATTTAATTTCTTTGTACAAATTTCAGTTATTTCATGCTAAATTAGAATTTTATTATTCATTAAGATTTAAGAACATAGGATTAAATGGCTTTTATTTTAAAAAATATATAAGCAAAACAAGTAATGGAAGGACAATGACAGACAGATGTAGCCACAGGGCAGAGGGGAAAATGTGACAGAGAGGGAAGAGGAAAGCACATACATATTGCAAAGTTGAAAGCAGCGCTCGAAGGTTTCCCTCTTTTCCATTTGACCATCTCCGGATTTCAGCATCCAAAACTTCAGCAACTCTCTGCAAAAGTATAATGCTTTACAGCCTCGTAGAATATATAAGAATCTCACAAACGAAAAGCGGGGGTGGGTGGATCATACATTCCTTTCTTCTCTTTCTTTCTGAGCAAGAATATCTCTCCTGTTTTTCTCAGCCAATGCATTTGCCTGAAACATTGCCAAAAATAAGTTCAACATTTCTGGTTGGGTTAATCAAGAGTAAATTTCAACATTAGAAATTGAACACATAGAGTAAGAAAGTACACACCGCGCGTTCAGCTGTTCGTCTATATCTCTCTGTACGAGCCTTACATCTCTGAGGTGATTCCCCTTCAGCTCCTAATAAGTATCGACATGTCTAATATAAGAAAAAGACTTTGGAAGCGATAAAATTGTTTTCATTTTGATAAAACCTTCAAGATTAAGCATGGAATCAAACATTAAAAAAGATGCATATCATACAAAATCACAATGCAATGAAGCTTAAAACAGAAATTTGCATACCAAAAGGTGCTGAAGGATGCGAATACTGCAAAATATTCGAATTTATGGTACTTTGGAAATGAAGGTCCTGTCAGTACAGTAAATAAAACCATATGAATTTCTCAATTAACCTTGGAACACCAAAACAAAAGCGATGAAGCCTACTCACAGAAGCTAACGAGCTTTGTCTAGTATCATCAGATCTAGAAGAAGCACAAGACCTAACCACGACACTTTTGTCTGCACGATCATGGGTATCAGATCCAGCCTTCTGAGCACTAAATTTCTCAGCAGCTCGCGGCCAAGCTTCTGTAGTTCCTCTCTCAGTTGCAACTCGCTCAGCCCTGAGCTTAGTCTCCATAGATGACTTTTCCAATCTTTCTCGAGTGCTTGCCATTCTTCGTAGCCTTAATTCAGCAGAAGTTCTCTCTGCTGCAGCTCTCTCTGCTCTTTCACGAGCTTCAGCATATAATCTTTCATGACCTTGAAGAGCTAACTTATCGACAGCCATCCTGTCCTTTTCTCTTTCCCTTTCCCGTTCTCTTTCTTCTTCTAGTTTTCTCATATGATCATTTTCCACCTCAGCTTCCCTTTTCATTCTTTCCCTTTGGTCTTTTGTAGCCAGGTTCTCTTTGACATTCTTGTCTTTTGTTTCAACCCTTTGGCTTTTAGCTGATTTGATTGAATACAATGCATTCTCAATATGTTCTAACGTGGATGGAGCATCTTCCGCTTTATTCACATATGTAGGAAACTTTCTGATCTCCTGATGTCTAGTGAATGAATCCCCATTATC
Organism: Ruellia speciosa; assembly: GCA_001909325.1. NCBI lineage: Eukaryota > Viridiplantae > Streptophyta > Magnoliopsida > Lamiales > Acanthaceae > Ruellia > Ruellia speciosa. Next base: position 3,346 of record MAYD01764482.1, read on the forward strand.
TTCGTTTTTGATGGAAATTTGAGTTCCCTTTATCTTTGCACATCTTTCATCTCCGGTGGATGTGACGCTTTCCGCCCCAAGAGTAAGATTTGATTGTGAGCATCTTTTTTCAGGAACAACACATGAAACCCCCATGTTCTCATAAAAACTTGAATCTTTCATCGGCTTAGGCAAACCACGGGAATCCACAATTTTGCTAGACGCAAAATAGGTGTCTGCATCTTGCAACCCAAATTTCTTTTTACAAAGTCCATTAAATTTTTCTTCATCAAATGTATCATCCCCTTCAGCCTCAGCTTCATAGATAACACAGCTAGGTTCAGTCTTCAACTCCCCATGTCCTCCTCCATCAAGCTTATATCGACTATCAGATATCTTTAACCGACCTCCTTCACCATTCGGGTCCATTTTGAGTTTTCTCTTATAATCATTCCTCTCCAATGGAATTTCTACGGCAATTCCACTCAGTTTTGCCTGTATGCCAGCATCCCTACCCAAGTTCAAAGTCCCTTTTGCTTCCAAACTTTGTTCCTCATTACCTGCTTTGCTCTCAACAATTCTACATCTCAAACTATGATATTCTGTTTGAGAAGTATCTCCATATCTCCCTTTAATTTCCTCCCTTTCATGAACCAGCTTGTGCTCTTTGTCATTTTCAGCATCTTCAACAGCCTCCCTATGTGTTGACCCATTCACTTTCTGGTTAGCAGACTCTAGGGACTCACTGCCTTCCCCAACCACTCGGGAATGTTCACCCCCATCCCCACATAGTTCCTGCCCTAAAACTTTGTATGAGTTATTGGCACTGTCTGCATCATTATAACCTTCTTTAAGGATAATTCCACCCTCTTTCGTCTTAGAAGTCTCCTTCAATCTGTTGTCACTTTCTTTTTCTGAAGCCCCACAGTATCGTTCCTCAGTTTCTTCTGTTTCTACTCTTTTCACTCTTTCAGTAGTTGGATCTCCTTCCACCTCTTCAAATCTTCTCTGGCATTCGACCCCCAATGCATTTTGTCTATATCTCCCAGTATTCTGTTCTGTTACTTGGGCATTCAAAAACGTCTCCTGAAAATCCAGTTGTTTAGGAAATGCTTCCAGTTTTAGCTTAGTCTCCACTTCACGCACATTGATCATAGCTTTTGACCGTCCCTCTAGAATTTCACTTTGTTTCATTTGTTGTAGACACTCACTTTCCCCAAGAGATTGGAAGTTTTCTGTTGTCTCACTCAAATCACATACACAGCCCAGTTTACCAAGTATTTGATCTTTTAACATTCTGGTTTCTTTTCCCTGTTGCAGCTTGCCATCCAAGTCACAATGCTCTCCACTCATTTCAGAAGGATTCATTTCTTCACCGCATCTAGTTTGTTCAATTCTTACTGTTGAATTCTTTTCAGGGACCTCCTTTGACCCTATACATTTCTTACCAATGTCCTTCTGGTTGAATTCTTCATGGTCTATTGGGCTCTGATGTCTATGGCTCTCTTGAGTCATCTCTTGCATTACAGCATCACGATCGTCAACCCTATTAAACGGCCGCCTGTTTATACTGTTTTCAATAATCTCAATATACCCTGCTGCGTCCCTCCATGCAGCAGCCCCAGCAGTCTCGAGAGTGATATGGTTAAAACAATGCAGTCCCCAGGACTCCGAAGCATCCCCTGTGCTCTTTCTTGAGGCTGTTCCATCTTCATTAACAGGAGCACAGCCTGCGGTTTCTTTCCCATTCAAACCAAATACTCTCTCATCCTCACAACAGCTCAGTCGCAAAGCATCAAGGCTACACATGTCCATTCTATCAACTGATTCTATATCACTTTCATATTCCACTTTAAGACTCTCATCTCTTTTTGTCCATCCCTCCACAAAAACAGCATCATCTTTCACATCAAAACAATCATTGAGTTTAAAAACTAAGGGTGGTGGAGGTCTTGAAGGTGGCGGCAATTGTGAAGGCTTGGTTCGTAGACTGATATCAGACACAGTCATAAATGGTTTATCAGGTGGAGAATTTCCATGTTTCTCTGAAGGGTTAAACTCATCCACATGTGCATCAAAGCCACCTTGTAAAGAGTTTAACAAACAATTCTTCACGTGTTTTGTTTCTGTAACCCCTTCACCAAACTCTTCAATACAGTCAATATCATCAGGTACATTCATGGGGCAATGTTTATCGTCCCCATGCCATGAAACGCTACTTTCATATGGAGGAACAGCATTAAGATTACTCACATGGGCGGATGCATTCGACACTGTTTTCATGCTTCCCAGTGATCGATGAAATTCACCATCTGAGAACGTGCCATTCTTATCAGATCCAGCTAGAGGATCTAATTCATCCGATGGAGACTCACTTTGTGCTGGACTCCTATATGACAAAAGGATAACCGCCAAAACAAAAAGCAATTAGACCAATGCAAAACTAATTGATTAGTTCAATCAATTGTTTAAATTTTAACTCAATTAGGAGGGACTAAAATCTAGTATCAAATTCCTTCCACACTGGAAACCACTCTTGGCTCTCATATACTCCCATAAGCTGAGCTAGGGACGGACCCGGTCGCCTCCTGAATATTTCAAATCTACATGTAACTTAGCCATTTCCTTTATATTTTCAATTCTGACCACTAAGCCTTTGTAATTTTGCGCTGATATTCTATAGTGTATGTTACCATAATTTCACTAACCCGCATGAAATTCTGATATACTGCTTAATATTGTCTGTCTTTGAGAATTATATGTGGATAGAAATAGAAGAATAAAAAATAAAAGCACGAAATGTAAGTAAAAGTAGTGAAGAGACAGCGCGCGGAGAGAAGAGTGGTGGTACCATTGGTCATCAGGAGATTCATACCCACCACCAAAGTGGCCGAACAAATCCTGAAAAGACGGCGTGAAAGAAAAGCCGCCCCCGAAAACCTCGGTATAGTCGAAACTGAGGCGGCGGATGTCGGAATGGAGATCGGAATCATGCGGCAGGTGGAGCAAAGGAATGGCCGAAGATCGGGAGGAGTGAAAACCAGCAAAAATTTCGGAATAATCTTGGAGGCGCGGGGGAGCGAGAGTGGGAATGGCGAAGTTAGGAGGAGCGGTGAATACACCGTCATAGACAGACTTGTGAGAAGGGTAGGCGAGGGCAACATCGGCATTGGAGCCGAAGAAGGCAGGCCTGGGAAGTGAATGGGGTACATTTTCCATGGCGTTCTCTTCCCTGTCGCTTTCCTTCAGAGTTGAGAATCAGAATGGTATATACTATTCAATTCTGACTTCAGAGAGCATTCAGATTTCAGACCCAACCCCACTTGTAGTCTGTTTAGTACCACTCAGGTACTCTGTAGTCTGTACCTATTTTGTTTTTGGATTAGTATTGTCTTTGGGAAAGTGAAGCACAACTGCACAAGGAAGAGTGAAGAAGAGCCCAAGGCCGAAAGCGGCGTGTCGTGAAAATAACAAAATGACAAATGTTGGGGGCGTGTCGTCGTCTTTTACTTCAGTGGGCGCAGTGATGGGACATGAGACTACATTCTTACAATCGCCTCTGCCTTTGCCTGTTGCTTTTTTGGGAGTATTTTTGTTTGCACGCCGAACTGATGCAATAATTGGCTGCTTACGCACTCATCTTAAATTTCACTTTACGCATTATCCAAAATTGAATGAAATGTTTTCTGAAACATCATTGTTAAGGTAAATAATGAGTGGCCTATCACATAAATTAAAAAAATAAAAATAAAATAAGGGCAGATGGTGGCCACGCCAACCCCCTATCCCCAACTCAATGAAATATTGAAATCTCTGTACTTAAAAAAAAAAAAAAAGGGAAGAAAAGGAGGACCAAGTGATTGGGATATTTGGCAACAGAGCTGATTGAATAAATTTAGCTGATTTTAGTTTAAAGAGCTGATTTTATAGTTAAATCATTTAAAATTGTATTTGATAAAATGAGTTTAGTAGAGTGAATAAACTAATTATCAACCGGTTGCTAGTAAGAGCATGTTCAATTAGCTGATTGATTTTTTTTTTTATTTTACCAATTTATAACTTACGAAAATAAAATCCCTATCAATTTACCCTAAATCCTAATACGAAACGGCTCAAAATTGCTTCCATCTCCATTTTCTTCTTGTTTATTTATTTACTCTTAATTTATTTTCAATTTACTTATTTTTTAACACTAATAATTATAAAAATATAAAATTCAATAATTTTTGTAAAAATATTTTTAAATTTTTATTCTCTACTAAATGATTCCCCTATTGAATATATATATATAGAGAGAGAAGTAGATCATCATATAAAATAAGTAAGGCAAAAGGGAATTGTTGCGACTCATCACGAATAAACTAGGTTTGGTTCATCCAAAAAGTCCCAGGTGCCCAACAGGCCTAATAAGAGTCCTAGTAGATGAAGTAATCAATCAATTTTTGTCAAAATCTCAAACCTGATCGAAATTAATGTGCCATAATCACTAGCCAGACCTAATGGGCAGGAAAAGAGACAAAGGGGAGTCATAAAGAAAAAAGAACCAAAACAAAAGAAAAGGAAAAAAATTGGTGGCAGGGGGATTGGATCGAAAAGGGAATCAAGAAATATGGCAAAAGGAAGTCAAATGGACTGAAAACAGCACTAAGGAAGATAGGAGAAATAGGGGGAAAAACCGAACATCAAGATGAATAAGCTCACCACCAGGCGGCCAGGAGAGGGACGGGTAGACGGCTAGCCTGAAGAGGAGAAAGGTGATATTACAACCATTCTGAGAAGTCTTGGCATGAGCTGAAGCTCTTTAACTAGGGAGTCTGCAAGGTTGTTGGATTCTCTATAGACATGCTGAATCTGCAAGGCATTAGAACGGGAAGTGACGTCCATTATGGTTGCAAACTTTTCATGAAGTGACCATGGAGGTGGGTTGGATCCCAAAAGACTGGAGACTTATTGTGAGTCACTTTCCACCAAGATTCCTGGTAATGGATGACCTTTATTTTGGATCACCATGGTAAGAGCTGTGAAGAAGTCTGCTTCGTTTGAGCCCATGCAACCAATGAACCTGGGGAGAATGAAGATAGCATGACCCTTGTCATTACCAATTACTACTCCAATTTTTATTGGACTCAATCTTCCCTTAGTTGGTTCATCATTTTCCATCAATATTAATTAAGCCACTCATGAGCTTTCCAACATCTCACTTGGGCATAACAAGTGAAAAACTCCTGGACATGATTCAAGCACAACGCCATTGGGGGCCATGGTAAGCGAAATGACCTAGTGTTCATTTGTTTAATTATTTTTATATAAGTGTTTATTTATTTATTTATTTTAATAATTTTTTTAATCAATTAATAAAATATAGTATAATATACGAACAAGTACATATCAAATATAAATATTGCATTAATAAAAATCACCAAAACTCCAATTTTTTTTTTCCAAGTGGAGCTTTTGGAAAGGCAGTAAAAGAAATGGTAAATATTTTCAGAAAAAGGAAATTACAGAATAAAAGAGAACATAGGGGAAAACTCGTATACCATGTTGTTTATTGTCAATAGATTAGATTAGATTTGCGGGTTACAACACACGAAGCTAAATCCCATCTGCAATCAAACCCTACCTCTACGAAAATTTCATGTCCATCTTGCCCTCTCTGAATCACGGTTCAGCATCGTCTTCTTCATCTCTTTCAACGTCCCAATCCTCTACCTCCAATCATGGATTTATCTGCCGCGATCCTTCTCAATCCCACCAGACCTTTCCAATCTCCGATTGCCCATCACCGGCCCATCATCACCCAGGTTTTTCACTCCTTTTGATTCACCTGTTAATCACTAATTTAGCTACTTAATTCCACCCACCCCCACCCCCCACGGTATTTTAGGCTGCATCGTAATTAAAGTGAAACCCTAGTTCTCTTTCTTCCCCTGTTTTCGAGTTGTCTATTCTATTCTGTTCGAGTTTCGTTATCAGATTGATGTCACCGATCATGTTTCATCTGTAAATTTATGTTTGTTCTTGTTTCAAAGGATGAATTTCTTGGCCTGATTTAACGTTTTCGTATAATTTCCCCTGGCAAGGGGTGTAAACCAATATATTGATTTCATTGTTTCTCCCCATGTGAGCACATGTTGAACTCTGGGTTATTGATTAGGAGAGGCGTTCTACTTAGATTTCATTAGTTCCTGTAAGTAAATTGGAATGGTTTTTTAGCTGGCATGTTGGCTGTAGGGAATGTTTGCAATTTAAGCTATTATGTCAGATTACTGGGACAAATTCTGCATGCGTGGGCATTTCTTAATTGCAGATGAAATGTTTTACCCTTTTGCATTTTATGTTCAGGTCCGGTGGCTCCAGGTGCACAATATTCGGTTGAATCTTCCGAAGAGGTGGTATTTTTGGTTTGCTTTTTTCTGAACAATTTTTCAGGGAAGAAGTTTATCTATCTATTTCATTTAGAACAAATCAATTATTTATATTTTTGTTATTAGGTAAAAGTAAGTGAGAGGCCTAACCATGGCAAAAGTTCGATTCATCAAGATGGGGATAATACCTTGCATCCTGAGGCTGCTGCTTGTGTTCTGGCTGGTCCCTCAAAGCAGAAAGGGAAATCATATGGATCGGTTTCCCCAAGCAATCATCAGGCTGGTGTTTCATCTAGTCCCCGGACGGGCTCTGGGCATTCATGGAAAAAATCTCATATGGTTAGCGGCAATCACTTGTTAAATTTCCATTACAACCCTATTCCTGTTTCTCGACCTCAGTCTAGAGCACCACCTCCTCCACGAAGACAACAAAAGAGAAAACCTTATAACAAGGACTTATTTTTTCAAGCGAATTACAAGTTTGTTCTGCTAGATTCTGGCGATTATACTGCCGAGTCAATGGATCCAGACAAGATGTTGTGTTGGGAGGATATCATTTACTTGAAATACTCCTCTCCTTTTCCTGTTCAGTGCCCCATATGTTTAGATGATCCCTTGTGTCCACAAATTACCTCATGTGGTCATATCTTCTGCTTTCCTTGCATTTTGCAATACTTTTCAAGTGAAGATGACCGTATAGGTGAAAACTGGAAAAAATGCCCACTGTGCTTCACCATGATTTCTTCAAAAGATCTGTACACCATCTACATTGAGAATGTCAAGCAGTATCACGTTGGTGACGAAATAGAATTTGTTCTGTTAACTCGCAATAAGGGTTCATATAGTACTTCTACGAAAAACAATGGAAACACGAATATTGAGGCAGAGATTATAGAGTCCTTCTCAAAATTTACCCTCACATCAGATGTGGAACTGTCTGTTAGAGAGGCAATGTCAGATCTGGATAGTTGGATAGCTAGAGCCGATTCAGGCCTAGTTGATGACATTGAAAAGTTACCATATGTTTGTGCTGCAATGGAGCAGTTGGAGCATAGAAAGAAGTATTGGAATACGCGTAGCTCTAGCGGTAACCGGGCAAATTCAGAGTCTTATGGATCTCTACGAACTGAACATATTGCAGATATCAATTATGGGGCACACGAATTTTCTAGTGAAGAAATATCTGGTACAATGAATGATGAGTCAAATTCATTTGGAAAACCATCTTTGGAGAAGTTAGTTGGAGAGCCTTTTTCACCTCAAGTTGCTGAGTTAAATGAATCGTTGGAAGATCAAGACAGATCTTCATCTTCAGATGTTAAGAAAGATGAGGGTTCTTACAGTTTCTATCAGGTAATTGATCTATATTAATATATTTTCTTATTTACTCACCTGGGAAAATGAAGAAATCATTTCAAATCAATTTGTTGAGAATCTAGATACCTTGTTGATTTTTATCCATTTCTGGTGATTTTGCTCCAAATTTGCATCCATTGGAATTTGGAATGCCAATACGTTATTCTGATTTTCCAGGCCATTGACGGGCAGCACATTATACTTCATCCATTAAACATGAAGTGCCTTCTACACCGTTATAGTAGTTATGAAAAACTGCCTGACCGGTATGAGATATTCTATTTTTTATTTCAGTGTTTGATTTAATTTTTTCCCCTGTGTGTGTGAGTACAAGTTGAATAGGTTCTCTGCTTACTTTAGGCAACACTTCTCCAGAAAGAAAGATAACAGGGACCTATAAAGTCCAGTGATAATGAACTTTTAATGCAAAATTATGGTATCTGAATTGGCATTTATTGATTAAGCTTCAAAAATTTGTTTGCAGAAATTGCATCAGTACTCATTTGTGTTTTTCTTTTTCTGTTTGCCAATGTCTCTGTATTGTGACCTTAAACATGATGAACATTTGTGTAGGACCATATGTTTGCCAATATCTCTGTATTGCTATCTGTGTGTTGCCCTGTGGAACTGGTCAATTTATCATGATCCAGTATAAGCAATTTTTTGTTTAAAATTTGTGTAGGACCATATGTTTGGAAGTTTAAAAAAACAAATTTATAGTTGTTTTTCTATGATGGTTTGACAAAAAGTAAATTCCAGAATCTCTGGAAAGATCTTACAGATGGAAACAGTGACACAATCAGAAGCAACAAGGAGGCGCTATCGCTTCTTAAGCCATTTCTCCTTGACTACAACATTTCAGGTAATTAATTCAAGATGCATTGGTCAAATAAGTGGATGAGAGAAGTCTTACTATACTGTTTAGGTTTAAAATATAAAGTTGCTATTATGGTAACCTGTATTGATGTATATCTGTAATCTTTTTTGAAATCAACATCATGTGCTGATTTGAGTAACATGCACATGTTTTCACAGCTTTGTGAGATTAATATGGGTGATCTATTACCTGCTGAATCTCTTTCCCCTTTCATGGATGAAATCAAAAATAGGGAAAAGCAAAGAAAGCGACTTGCTAGGAAGGTATGATTTTCATACATTGGAGGTGGCTAAGTTCAGTTTATTAGAAGATGCACTTTATGATGCATTATGCAGTTATACCAGTGGTTCAAAGTGTGATGGTGTGAAGCTGTTCAATATTACTCTAGTTAAGAGATTTGCAATGTCAGTTCTGCTCCTTAGGCCATGTCCATTATATAACACCAAATTTTACACAAAAATAGTTTGTAAAAATAGCATCTTTGTGGAATCTTCTTGCAGCAATTTTTTTGTCTCTTCAATGTGCTTTACACCAATTTAGTTAAATTCTGAAAAATTAGCATGGTCCCTCTGGGTATTTGTTTTATTATAATGCTGAAGGGTAGGTATTTGGTAGATGCTTAAGTGCAGAGGGCTTGCCATTTTTGTAGAGAACTATTTGTATATTAGGTTGTCTCTTTGTGGAAATTTAAACTGAAAGTTATGAAATGTGAATATTTCCACACAGGCAGTGTACTATTAAAACTTGTATTTCATGCAACAATATTATTTTTTCCGACATTTACAACTTCCTGCTATGTAACTTGGTGGTCTAAATGTAGGAACAAAAAGACAAAATTAAAGCTGAGGCTGCAGACAATCATTTTGTGCCTGTGCCATATTATTCCTATGATGCCAGCCCAAGCTTTTCTATGGATGACTTCGAAGG
>MAYD01764485.1:0-14933 GCA_001909325.1 Ruellia speciosa
ATGCCAAACAAAGTTCCTAAAAATACATCAAACATCCCCATTACATCCCTGTTATCACGAGACATAGTTGATTATTTAATGAAATTTCAATTAGAATTCCACTGTTGGCGTCTCACTTTAATAGGTTCGTCAAGTGATCAATTGGACCAGGAGAATCCAGTACAGACAAAACACGAGCGAGTGCTAATGCGGGGAAAAGACCCAAAAAATACATTCCACACACAACAGGAAATCACGAACAGAGCCAACGAAGAACATCCAGTCCAGAGTTGGGGAGTGTAGGAGGAGAGCTAGAGGGGAGTGGACTGGAAGAATGATGCTGCTGGGGAAGAGGAAAACACAGTTGCGAAGTGTGCTAGTGAAGAATCAGGGTTGGAGGTCTTTAGGATCGTCACAAAGATCGTCAACAACTTTGAACATATCAGCATCTCTGCTAATCGAATCTGGCGCTTGAGTCTTGTGGTAACAATATCGTGATCCCCAGAGTCAAAAAAGCCAATAAATTCGACCTTTGCAATCAATTTTTCTAAGGATAGCGAGTATGCGTTAGGGGCCTTAAGAGTGGAGCTCACTAGATCTTGATGAGGGATTGGATGATCATCCGCTATTTTCTACGTGCACACATCCCAAGAACCGTCGAAGGAGATGATTGTTGGGGACTTGGAGCAGTAGCCACCTATCTCAATGTAAAATTCGCAACAAAATCAGTTGAAAGGCCATGTCCTTTAATTTGATGTGTCTGCATGCATATATATTATCCCTAACTTCTCCTGGCAACCCTCCTTTAATTAATGGCACCTGGTGCCATGACCTCCATGACAGCCGATGGGGAGCTCGAGAATGGGCTACATTATGCATGCTGCACCACGAACGAGACGGGGGGATGCACAGGTTGCCTGTTCCCGACTAACTGCCAGTTCGGTCGGAGGTGCCTGGTATCCGGGCAATGATTGTCTATTATCTGAAACCGAACCTGATACTTGGAGAGATCCTCACAGAGAAAAGCCAACCTGATACTGGCCTCTTACTTGGTTCTATAAGTTTCCAGTTAGGGTTTGCAATTGCTGTCCAGATTGAATTAGTAGTAATTAAATGTGTTGTCCGAATACCACCAAATTATCCAAAAAGGTAGTGGGTTTAAAAATATGAAGTGGGGTGTGCTGGTTACTGGTTACTGGTTAGGCCCCTGTAATAAAAATAAAAAATAAAAAATAACAAAAACAAATGGATGAAATGAAACCACAAAAATGCATGCACATGGGCTGCCAATTGGCCCAATGGATGTAAATAGTTTATATGTGCAAGGAAAACCAGTGGGGAGTTGAGATCAGAGTAGGAATGAGTTCCCCTAATGTCTGTGTATCATATGCATCCTTTTAACTAAAATAGATTTTAATTTTTAATTTCACCCTTATAATTTATAACAAAATGTTAATTTAGATGTGAGAAAAATGGAATAAAAAATCATTCTAATAATAAATTCACTTTGATCAGTATGTACATCCACAGTGATATATATTATAATATTTATTATATCGCTGACTAGTACTTCTAGCACGGTATTACTATAATATTACGATGTTAAATCAACAATTGAACTCAAGATTGAAGCCTTTAAGATTGCTTCACAACTAACAGGTTAACTTTGAAATTTGCATGTGAGGAAAAAAACATTACTTTCTTTCTTTTTCACACTTTTTTTTAAGTTATTTCTCAAAACTAGTCGCATTTCCTTTTTAAACAATTTTTAACACTTATATAATTAAGAAAATATTTTCTCTTTCTATTAATAAAAACCCTATTTCTTAAAAAAAAATGTCATACTAAGTGGTGCATTTTTTTTACAAATGGACACCACTATTTTTATATCCTACTACATCATATATAGTATCAAACCGACACCTACCTACACAATTGCAAAAATCTAGTCAACAAATAATAGAACAATTTCCTTACATTACAATATACTCCTACTTATATAAGCATCATAATCTCAGCATTCATCCATCTACAAATTAATTCTTCATATACAAACAATGAACAAAGCTGCAATCCCCAACCACAACCAGCTGCAGCTGCCTCGCCGCCTGGACAACCCGCCGTGGGTCCTCGCCCTCCTCGTTCTAGGCCTAGTCGTCGGAACCTTACTCATGGTCGCGGTCGCTTCTTTCCTAAAAACCCCGCTTCTATTCTGCAGCCGCGGTGTTACTAACACAGCATCAACATTAGCACCAGCATCAACAACGCCACTAACTCCCCTAACCACCACACTCCAAATGGACGCCCTCGTCCACTACGCGACATCCTCCGTGGTGCCCCAGCAATCTCGGGAGGAAATCGGGATCTCCCTACAGGTTCTTAAATCCGTCTCCCCTTGCAACTTCTTCGTATTCGGGCTAGGCCACGACTCCCTCATGTGGGCAGCACTCAACCCGCGGGGAACCACGTTGTTCCTCGAGGAGGACCCCAAGTGGGTGGAAACCATCCTAAAAGACGCCCCGACCCTCCACGCCCATACCGTGCATTACCGGACTCAACTCTCCGAGGCCGACCAGCTGCTCCGCCACTACCGGGACCAGCCCGAGTGCGCCCCTGCCAACAACGTCAGCTTGCAGTCCAACAGCAAGTGCAGGTTGGCGCTCAACATGCTGCCGGATGAGGTGTATGAGGCCGAATGGGACGTGATCATGATAGACGCGCCGCGGGGGTACTTCCCGGAGGCGCCCGGGAGGATGGCGGCCATATATTCTGCGGCGGTGATGGCGAGGCAAAGAAAGAAAATGGGCGCGACTCATGTGATGTTGCATGATGTGGACCGGAGGGTGGAGAAGATGTACGCGGAGATGTTCCTTTGTCGGAAGCATTTGGTGAGCGCCGCGGGGAGGCTATGGCATTTTGAGATTCCGCCGACCAGCGGCAACAGCAGCAGCAGCTCTACCGCAGGATTTTGCTAGAACGATGATCCAATGCAGCACCCGAGTAGGCACGGGGCAAATGGAGGCTGGTCCGGATGTCGGATACCCACCTAGCTGCTAATTATTAATTATTTTAATTATAAAAAATCGTATACATATATTTCTATGGCGATTAATTTCTAAATTGCGTATGTATCCCAACAGCGTGTCGATAATTAAATGGCCAACGGGTCTCATCATTTTAATATTTTGTACTTTATTGTCTTTCAGTTCCATTATGTCTATGGCAAGTGTTAAATGCCCGTACGGTTTTTTTGATGTGTCTGGTGGAAGGAATTAATTATGGCTGTTTGTTTTTGTCCTAATCAATTACATCTGTTCCTATAATTTATATTGGATTTTTTTTTGATTCATTTCTATTTTCAATTTAAGGGATCCTCTTTAGTCATTACCCAAAATGGATTTGGAATTTTTTAATTTTCATTTTTAACTATGCTATATATGTAAAGTTTAACCACCTCCATCATATTTCTGGTTAGATTTGCGACTGGACAGGGGCAAATGGGTAATTATGGTATAAATAATAATTGCGTTTAAATAGGTATACAAAAAGAACATGGCATGTGAAGAGAGGAAGATATGATGCCATGTTGATTCTTAAATTGATAAGTGGATGGATCCATTGTTTCTTACAGCGCCGTGTAACTGTGAGGGATGTAATGAGCCACCCGAGTCAGGTTGGAACTCGAAAATGCCTCAGCAGTGAAAGCTGTGGTTATAAGAGCTGAATCCATATTTGATTATTGTCTTAATTGCATGCTTATTATAATATATCGAAGGTCTAAAATCTTTAAAGTAAAATTACAAATCATTATGTAGCCATATAGGAAGGATTAAGGATCTCATTCATTCTATTACTTGTTTAATTAGTTATCTTTAACCATCTATTTTTAGAATTTGGTTTTGAAAAATAAATATACTACGACCATGTACGCGAGACATAGATTGATCCTACGCTATTTAATTTCCAAAAAGGTAAACATTTATTATTTAATTATGTTCAAAAACATGAATTCCAATAGAAAGATATAATAGGAGGTAGTATTTTCGTAACAATTAAAATGAGAAAAAAACGAAAGTAGTACACAGTACAAGTACAATGATATACTATTATTATTAGTTAGGCAAAGTCGACTTGGAACTCTCCCCACAAGATGAAAACGCCTCGGTAGTGAAAGGCATGGTTACAAGGGCTGAACTCATACTTAATTGCTTTACATACTTATTATTATTATACATTGAAGGTCTAAAATCTTAAAACAAGATTGCAAATTATTGTATAACCTCGTAGATCGATCCTATGCTATTTAATTTTCAATTTATTATTTAAATTATGTTAAAAACAATATGAATTCCAATGGACATATAACAGGATGGTAGTATTTCCATAACAATTAAAATGAGACGAAAATGAAAGTAGTAGAGAGTACAAATACAATGACATACTAGTACTATTAGTTGGTCAGTATTTAGCTTTGCCGACGTACGTAGTGTTGCAAGAATTGGAGTGTAGTGGAATCCCTAAAAATAATTGGAGTTTGGACAGGGAAGGGAACCCAGTAATTAAGGCACTGGGACTGGGATTCTAGGATTCAGATTTCAGGACTGTAGCGTGTAGGATCCTCTCAAGTCTGATCCACACCATAATATTTTGTGGGAGCAGAATATGTACTACTACTTGGGGTGGTGTGGTGGGATTAATTAGCTTGCCTGTCGCAGGAGGAACAAGGACTGGCTTAAGCCCCCCCCCAATTTGTTTAGCATTTCAATTGATTGTCCATCCATACACCACTAACAAACACCATATATGTAGTATAGCATATCATTCAAGGATCAAATAATGTCATGATTAGTGACAGTGCTTGATCGATCGTGGAACTGTTGTCCTCTAGCTATAAATTGCCTACTTATAGAAAACATTCATAACCTGTATCAGTCGGCGACAGCGTGTTGTATATCTATAAAATGTCCACTTTTCTGCGGTGGCTATTCCCAAATGAAGCTGCATTATCCCCACCAATCTGGTATTTTCAGCCTTCGACTCCGGTGTACTGCAAGCTTAACTGCTGGAACCTTGTGCTTAATCTGTCTCCAAATCATATTCACAGCATCGTCTTTCGTTGGCGGGTAATTGAATTCAAAGTGATTAGAAACATTCTTTAGCCGCAGCCACATTTTGACCCATGTCTCTTTTGGTACTCCGCGAAGCTGGTCAACCATATAGCCTGGTTTCAAAGCCTCATCGTCTGAGAAGAAGATAGAGAATTCCTTGTAATCTAGTTCATTTTCAAATGGCAGCTCTATTCTGTCGCTCACGATAACAGGGACACAGTGGCTCACGATTGCATCAAACAGGCGGCAAGATGATGGCGTGTCTCCAGCAGGATGGAGACAGAACTTTGATGAACGCATTCCCTCAGCTGACTAGCATAAAAACAAACAAGGAAAAGAATATAATAACATGAGATGGAAAATAATTAAAGCTCTGCAGTATTGCAAGATGTAATTTTGTGGCTATATATTGTTTTCTTGAAAGGAACAATACCAAACATTTTCTACTTCAACTTTCATTCGGAAATGCAAAAAGATTAGTCACTAGACAATTTCAGCTAACAAATTTAGGGGCAAAGAGCAGCAGCTATGAGAGTTTGAAAAGGACTCCTAGACTCAAGAGAGGAACTCATAGGATTGGGGTGTGAATGGTCTTGTATTGAATAAAAAGACATCATAAACATGTTCAGATATTTTCAGAGACTTACAGCTTTGAAACCTTCTTGTGAAGCATACGCATCCTCATATATCACGCTTTCTGTCCCGTTTAATATGTTACGGAGTTGAGAACGAATTTTTCCCTCCTGCCAACTTTGGAAGTCAGAAATATAAATTGCTTCGTTAAACAATGAACAAAACATGAAGATGTGATACAAACAAATCTGTTGATTAGCATACATCTTTTCTCTTGGTCCTCCCTCGGAAGAACAGAAGTGTTTTACGAGATCCATATGGATCCTCATTATCATCATCGACATATGATGGTAGCATGTGTGGATAGGGAGCAACAACATCTTTTGATAGTTTGGAAATGCCCATTATACGTGCAAAATCAGCGACAATTAATATGGATGCATTAACTTGATCACGATAATGTCTAAAAGCATTCGGGTGATGCACAGCAATCACATGGTCTCGCCCACCAGACCTTTTCCAAAACTCAGATGCTCTTAGAATGTTTATAATCTCAAGCTGCAGTGAGAAATAAAGGTTGTTAATTCCACAGCATGCCAAGGATAGAAACAGGAAGCCACATAAAATAGATTAGTCAAATATATTTCAGTCAATAATGATGTGAAATACAGAAACGAAAAAAGGGAACAAACAGTGAACTACTATTAGTAGGAGTTCATAGAAAATGCACCACCTTTCACTTTATGGCAGAAAGTATATACCATCGTAAGAAGAATTCATCTGTAATGGATTAGGGCAAAACGTGTATTCCAGATAATGGACTTCAGTATTAAGGAGACAAGAGAGAAAATGGGGGCATCAAGTGTTTGAAGAAGCATATGCTCAAGTTCGCTGCATAATAGGAAGTAGGACCTATAGACAAACATACAAACCAGTGCAACTGGATATCAGTTTGCTCCCAGATTACTACCCGCTACATACACCTCTCCTATCATTTATCTCAACAATCTCAAAATATCACCTAGCACCCATGTCGTCTATTTGCGAGAGGAAAGTCAAGACCCAAATTTGCACAAGCTTCGACCACTTATCAAGATCATAACAAAGTAAAGGTTATTTAAATCACCCAAGCGCAACCAACCGTAGCAAAGCGTTTGCTAAGCCCCTAATATAAAAACCAGGACAGCAACCAGCAAAATTAGATCATCCCGACTTGAGCTAAAGCCCAAAATGAAAATGTTGATCAGGACCATGAAGGTATTATTATTCAGCAAGAAGGACATGTTGCATACATGATACTTTTTGGAAGAATGCAAACGCCAGAAATTCATGAACATGCATCATTGAATTCAGGAAATAAATAACTAAATAAATAAATAAATTAGGTGCTTAACTAACGCTAAGGGAAAAAGATATGCAATCGAGTAACCATTGGAGCTGCTAAATAGAGTAAGTCACAACAACAAAGTAGAAATCCAATTTAACTAATTTCATACCCATAAAAGGAAAAAGGAAAATGCACCTGCAGCTTCTCGTCAACCGTGTTCACTTCCGTCATATTTCGAACATGAACACTGACACTAATGGACGAGAAGAAGGGCACGAAAAACACATGAGCAGAATCCGGATCGAAAACGCGAATGGCGTCTTGATCGTGATTCTGCTGGTACAATAGTGACGCCATCATCCAGTACTCCACGCTGTGCTGCCTCCGGAGGCCATCATTCCACCTCCAGCGCGGAATATTGGCGGCAGTAACGGGCGCATTGTCAGGGAAGGAGGCATTCAGCATTTGGACGTTGAAGCGCGTGGGCAAATCATACATGTAGACATGGAGAGGCGGCGGACGACAGAGCGTCGAAGAGTTGTTGAGGTAGGGGAAGAAAGAAAGGAGGTGGGATTTGTAATCCAGCGTCCCGGCGAGGATCAATGTGACGAAGAGTACAGGAATGCATACCGCCAGGCAAATCAGCGTCCTGTTGATCGAAGCAGTTTGCATTTAGGGCACAAATTCGAAATGATGCAAGAACGATGGGGCATCCAGGGCAGAACTGGATTCGGGATTTGGGATCCAATTCCAATTCCAATGTCGAATTTGGAGCCAAGGAGACTGAAAAATCCCTGAATTTTGAAGGTGATGATGATGATATTGGATGAAAAGGGAAAATTGGGGCAATTGCCATTTTCATTCTTCTGACTTTTGTTTCATAGGAGCTCGCGCTCAAGGATTGAATATTTGTATGTAATATAGTCTTATGGGCCAAGGGCCCAACACAGTTGGGCTTGGGCCCAACCCCTTCAATTCATGTGGGCCGTTTGATTAGGGTTGGATAATATGAGGTGAGTGATGGGAGATTTGTAGGATTCGACGGCCGGCGCGATCATTCATACCGCCTCCGGTCCTCCGTGTCCCTGCATTGATTATTCTCCAGCTGCAACTATGGTATGTTGTCTTCTGGTTTCAATCCTTTTACTGTTTTAATGTCGGGCGATGCTTATTCGGCTGCTAAGGTGCGGTTTCTGTTGAAATTTTATAGGTTAAGTACTCGAAGGAGCCGGACAATCCCACTAAATGTAGGTTCTTGCTTTCTATGATTGTTTGTTAAGGATATCTTAGAATTTTGGGGGTTATCTTTCTCACTTTCTGCCATTTCTTATTTCTCATTGGTCGTGTGGATTTTATTCAACTTCTCATTACTGGGTTGGTTTGCTGATTGCATTTTGTGATTATGTGTTTATTGCAGCCTGCAAGGCCCGGGGGTCCCAGCTCAGAGTTCATTTCAAGGTAAGGTTTTTGGCGTATTGTTCTGCTTGTATAAATGCTCGTGTACATTCTACCATTTCGTAAATACTCTGTATGGATCATGATCACCGTTTCTTCATTGGTAGAATACTTTTGTGTTCTCTGTTTGCTTGTTAAAGGATTTTAAAATTTACGACTTTTTCGTGTTCTTCACATTCTAGGTAAGTTTGGGTAAGTATTACAGTTCACTTATTAATTTTATCAACTTGATCCAGAGAGCACTATGTAATTCTAACACTGAAATTTCTCATAACCCACATGTATAAAAACCTGCATTGTTATTGGTTGGACCACATTAGTTGCTTCACACGATTAATGACTCAGTAAACAATGAGTTTAGGTATTCTGGCATTATTTTTTGCTGTAATTTTGTGTTAGCAGTCATTGACAGAACTGAAGGAGGCAAATTTTTATTTTAATTCATTCGGGTTTGTAGCAACATATTTTCAGGTGTAAGGTTTAAATTATGAATGTGGATTTTTCAAAAATATGATATTGTTTTAGTGAATTTTGTACCCATCTAAAACACCTTCCATACTGATGGGTTTTTTACTAGGTTTGAAGAGGGCTTCAAAGTGCAAATGATCAAACAACATGGGTTGATTAATGTTTGTTCATGGTTACGGACTTATGGTTCTTTTTTTAATAAATAAATGGGTACGAACAAGATTTAGAGTTCATTTATTAAATAAACATGACTGCACGAGTTCCAACACCACTTGTTTATTCATTTGTTTGTGAATATTAATCTTAATATTACTAGTATAGATAGATATAGTCATATAGATATAAGTAATATGATTGTGTATATATAATATAGATATATATGTAAATAGTATTCGTTCATTTATGTTTGTGAACTGTTCGTGAACATAAGTGAAGGAGCATGTATTCCTATTTAAATTTTTCTACATTACATGAATGAACACGAATAACCCCATGAACAACCTTAAGGATTGTATTTGTATTCGTTCATGTTCATTTGTAGCCCTAGGTTTGAAATAGGAGGTCTTCTGTTGCAATTTCACAACTTCGTATTTGTATTCAGTTATATGGCTCTTTTAATTTAACGGCATGGTGAATAGTTTAATCTGCTCTGTACTGGTTACATGGTGGTGCCACTTTCAAGTGTTGGTGAACTTAGATTGATCTTCAATGCATTTAGTGATGTTCCCTAATCTGGTGCATGAGATTGCAATATTTTGCATCTGTTCAATACTTACAAAGTTCTTTGGCAACATGGCTGCCTATGATTTGTTTTGCTATATTTTGGGATTTAATATCTTTGTACTAATACATATAAAATTTTGCCAGAACACTAGGGAGACTGCCCATGCCATCAGAAAGCTGCATCTGACCAAGGCGAAGAGGTATTTGGAGGATGTGATTGCCCACAAGCAGGCCATACCTTTCACTCGCTTCTGTGGTGGTGTTGGGAGAACTGCTCAGGCAAAGAACAGACATTCTAATGGACAGGGGCGCTGGCCTATGAAATCTGCCAAGTTCATCTTGGATTTACTTAAAAATGCTGAAAGTAATGCTGAGGTAAGTGTTGCATTACATTAATTTCCTTTTTTCCTAGTATTATTTATTACTATTCTCTTGTTAATGATTTTTTGTGGTTGGTACTTGGCAGGTGAAAGGATTGGATGTGGATGCACTTTTCATTTCTCACATTCAGGTTAACCAGGCTCAAAAGCAAAGGCGCCGCACATACCGTGCTCATGGAAGAATTAACCGTATGTCAGCATTGTGTTTGAACTATTCACTTGTTTGTTGAATGTTTTGAACTTTTCCATGCTAACGTGAGAATGTTTTGTCAGCCTACATGTCGTCGCCCTGCCATATCGAATTGATTTTATCTGAAAAGGAAGAGCCTGTCAAAAAGGAGGTATTTCATGGGTTGTATTTATTTTAATGTTAAAAGAAATTGTACATGTGGGCAATAAAAATGTACTTGAACAAATAGTTTGGATATTTTCCTGATCATGATTTGTTCTGTTTGATCATTTGCAGCCTGAATCACAGTTGGCAACAAGCAAGCCTAGGAAAGCCTGAGCACGTGGTGATATTGCAGGGACATCATCAATCATAATATCATCATAACTAGTTTTGAAGTTTTTTTTGGCTTGCAGTGTGGGGCATATTTTAGTTTTGATTCCTGTCTGTCATTTACATAATTTCACGCATGATTTTGAGGATTATTGGATTTTTGGCATGTCTTTTTTGGGTTGCATGCTAAATGTTTGAATGGGGTGCTGTGGAAATTGGAATTGTTGTGGTGATGGCTAGATGGACAAATAATAAGCGTAGGCTAGTAGCACCATAACTAGTTTAATTTGTTCACTTAGTACAATTCAAATACGCTCCATGAACCAAGGGAAATAATAAACATCGCCATCAATATCCAGGCGTCGTCCAGTCTAAAGACAATTTTGCTCTTGACCTATTTTAAAACCATCGCCCCCTCTTCAAAACTTTGTCAATTCAAATTCTTTAATATCTAGTAAACAAATCATCAAAATTTAAGCTTGTCTTGTTTTTAACAAATATGTAAAGGTTGAGCCAGACTGCTAGACAAATCAATTTGATGAATTCGAGTTCGAGGAAGAGCTTGTTTAACCTATTGAGCTCATTCAAGCTTGGGCCATTAAAGACTTTGAGAAAAGCGCAAGGACATGATAGCTGGTACAGTACAACTCGTTTAATAACTCTATATAAACGACATATAATTAAGCCAAATGATGGCTTACTGATGCTTAGAAAACCAAAAGTGAGTTGGACGATGCTAAACATAAGAATAATCGACAACATTTCTGTTGGTGACTACCAGACACTGACTGGGGTGTTCTACGCAACTGTAATGGCGACTTCATTCTGTTGGTTCCCAAATCCATTGGTGCCACTGAGTCCATCATCTATGCCAAGCTTTGTGCAGTAGTCGAGGTATGAGATATTAGGACTATCAAAGAGAATATGGGCTTTACACACACTTTTGTCCGACATTCCATCATCATGTGTATTTACAAGGACTGAGTGACTACATGCACCAGACCCTGCAGCAGACAACGTAGATGTTTATCAAGTCATCAAGTGTACAACTAGTGCTGTTCATTCTGCAAAGTACAGACAGCCCAATGCACACACATCACTATATATAGCCAGCCTCCTGTTACACTTTCGAGGCGAAGTAAAACACAAATGGTTAGAGAACTTAGACACATAGCATGCATTCAGGAAAGCACTGTAGTAACACACCTACAAGCCCAGTTTTTTGGGTCTCAAGTAAGTGGAAGAGCCTTTCTTCATCCCAGGCATGGAAACCCGTTGCTGCTCCTTGGCCCTTTTAATCCTCTCCTTCTCACTCCTGACTTTCTCCCTCTCCTCCTGCACCTTCCTCAGGTTCTCCATCTCTTCCTCCATTGCAGTTTTCTCTTCTTTCTGCTTCTTCTTATGTTCTAACATAGATGTATCTGAATCCTTCACTGAGAAAAACATTGGCCCCAGCTCAGCCAGCCATTGGGGTTCAACTGACGTGGCGCATTGCATATACTCCTTGGTTGTCAGGATCAATTCGTGATAAACCACATAATCTGGAGTGTAACCCAGTCCATATAGAGCACTGCTTGGATGCAAGTGGCATGGCATTCCGTTTCTGCAGTTGACATACTCCCCGACCCCTTTCAGCCGTGCAGCATTATGAAAATATGCAGAACATATGGCCTTCCGCACAACATCCCAGTCAGGGCCACATGTTGTCAGTGGAATCTTCAGGGTTTTTAGAATATCCAGTAGCTGGGATCTCACCTCTCTAGCCTTGCGTAACCCTTTGACATGTAGATAATGGTCATTACACCAATCACCCCGGTATTGATTAGCTTTCCACTGTTGGTATACATTTAGGAGAGTAAGATGATCAGACTCTGGGACGAAGAACTTTTCTCGTGCAGCATCACTTTCCTCTGCCCTATCCTTGGGTCTAAAGAAAACAGACGGCACTGAAAGCATAGACACAATTGTCAAAACCTCATTTAAGCACCCTAGCTGCTCTCCAATCAAAAGCATCTTGGCAAGGGGAGGATCAAGGGGAAACTCTACCATTTTCCAACCTAAATCTGTCAAATCCCCTACATTGTTCAAAGCACCCAAAACCCACAGCTGGTACATAGAGTTGAGGATATTTTCTTGGGGAGGGGGGTCCATGAAATCAAAATCCAGTAGATTGTCGATTTTCAGAGACTTGAGCAACAATACAACATTCCCAAGGTTGGTCCGTTGAATTTCTGGCACAGGACTGGGAAGCATTTCATTTAGATAAGCACTTTCAGTATAAAGCCGATAGCATGTCCCAGGACCAGTTCTTCCAGCACGTCCAGCACGCTGATCAGCACCAGCACGGCTCACAGGAAACACTTGGAGGGCATCCATACCCATACGAGGGTTATAAACTTTAATCTTACCATATCCTGTATCAATGACATAGTAGATTCCGTCAACAGTCAAAGATGTCTCGGCAATATTGGTAGCAACGATACACTTGCGAGCTCCATCTTCAGCCTTCTGAAATATTTTTGCTTGCAAGTCAGCAGGCAGCTGTGAGTATATGGGAAGAATCAACAGCTTTGGAGCTTCCTTTTTTGATGCAAGCAGCTGTTCCATGCGTTCGGCAAGTGCATAACAGGTTGCCTCAATCTCATCTTGACCAGTCATGAATATGAGTATGTCACCTGGAGCACTTGTAATGTGGATCGTCATGGCCTGTTTTACTGCACCTTCGACATAGTCTTCACAAGGTGTCTTACTGTACAAGATTTGAACCGGAAAAGTTCTTCCAGGAATGTGAAATATAGGTACACTGCAAGAATTAACAAAATATAAGGTAGAGCAAGGTGATAAGTCAACTTTCATGAACTAGCTGAAAGCAAATATGTCTACCTCCCAAAAAAATTTGAAAATTTCTCTGCATTAAGAGTAGCAGATGTCACAATCAGCTTGAAATCACGTCGTCTAGCCACAACCTTCTTAAGAATGCCAAATAGCACATCTGTGTTTAAAGATCGCTCGTGTGCTTCATCCATTACAATTACACTACAGGACAATGACAATAACTCATATTAGTCCATATATCGAACAGTCTGAACATTCTAGGGTTTAGAAGAAAAACATGGTAAAAGATAGGGTGTTGATAGGATGTCTTCCAACATACATATGCTGAATTGGTGAATGTAGAAGTGGGGACCAATGAATTTAGAAGGTAGAATTGCTGAATGTATGATCAATAAATATAGAAGTGCAGAATATATGTTCACTAAATTTCACTTCTACATTCAAAAAAAAAATAAAAATAAAAAAAAAAAAAAAAAAAAAAAAAATCCCATCAACCTACAGTGGAAACAGAATATCAAAATCATAAAATATATACCGATATTTTTCCAGGTCGGAATCCCTGAGTGTCTCCCTTAGAAGCACGCCATCAGTCATGTACTGCAAAAGGAGGAAATCAATGACAACACTACATTAAAATATGAACATTGAGTAGAGATCAGTTCAGACCACTATGACCAATAAGCATGACTTAGTAGTCTTGCTTCTAAATAAGTATAACCATATACTAAAAGGGCCAACCACTTGTCCTCATCAGATAGGAAACAGCAGCACAATGCAGTTCATCAACAAAAGATATAATGTTAACAAACAATGCCACAAGGGAAAACGGGAACTTGAGCACATGGTACATTTGTGCCTTTTTCTAATAGGAATGATTGGAAGCATGATAAGAACAACTTTAAAAAAACACTAAGCTGTAACACATTAAACCAGAGAAAAGATCAATGGAAGATGAAGGAATATTGAGAACCTGAAGGCATTACCTTAATAACAGTGTCGGGTCCTGTCACATCCTCAAAACGAATGGCATATCCAACCTTGTCTCCAAGTTCAGTATCCATCTCCTCACTGACTCTTTTGGCAACACTCATAGCAGCTACACGCCTCGGTTGAGTGCAACCAACAATGCCATTGGTTGTGTAATCATCCTCATGAAGATACTGCCAACATTCACATATTAGGAAACTTTCAAAGATTTGAACACTGGCAAACAAAAAGGTTTTAAAGCACACATGCAGCAAAAACAACACAAATATGTGCAAGTCAACACAACATTAAAGATAACGTCGATCAAACCTGAGTAAGTTGTGTCGTCTTTCCAGAACCAGTTTCCCCTACTACCACCACAACCTGATTTTCACGGATCACCTGCATTTGTAAAAGATGAGATGAGCAAACTGTACCCAGTGAATAGTGATCTCTATATTCTTCTACTTTGCAAAAATAAAAGTGGTAGAATAAGGAGATGTTATTGAGCAAGTGATATATGGGGAAGAGTCCATAATTGCTTATTAATTTTATGTATTTTATGGGAAAAGAAACTTCTCCTAAAAATTATTATGTAAGTGAACAAGAAACAGCCC
>MAYD01764486.1:0-13414 GCA_001909325.1 Ruellia speciosa
TGATTTGGCAAAATCACTCACTCCTTGATCCTTCTTTAAATGCTGTGCGAATTTCGCTTCCTCTTTGAAATCAACTTCACCTTCATCACCCACTACAGCAGTATCTGCATCAATCTAATAACAGAAGAAAAAATGGTTCAGACGCATTCATGTTATTTTCTAAAAAAAAGGGAAAGGCTGAAGCTACCCCACATAATAATTATTTCTACTATGCAATGTAACATACCTGCTCCGCAGTCTTCTCAACCCCAAGAATTTCACCTAACTTTGAACCAGCAAGTTCCCAAAATCTTTGGCGTGACTTGTTCATGCTTTGTTTTTCATGGACTTCCCTAACCAAATTGGAGCCTTTTCTTGATATTATAGCCATATCAGATGTGGGGTCTTTCAGTGGCATGATAGGTTCAGCTTGCTTTGTGAAAACAATTCTCCCGTCGAGAAAAGGGGGCTTGGTATCTGTTACAACTCACGAGATAATGAGACTATACACAAATGAAAACTAGGCTTTGGTTATACAAATCAGGTAACCAGAGAATGTGAAAGTGGGATTTACCATGCACAAGAAGAATAACCTTTCGTTCTTCCTCATCATCAAATTCCGTCTGCACCTCAGTTCCTCTAACAGCTCCTGATCTCAGAAGTTGCCGGTCCTCCCACTGAGCATTATCAGCAGTTAGTTGTGATAACTTTTTGCTCTGTGCAAGAGTCATCTTGCTCCCATCTCTTCTGACCTGTATAAAAATAGAGATAGATTTGAAGATAAATTAATATAGGACAAAAGTTGAAACACAAAAAGGAACTAAAAAGGCACTCAATAAATCTAGGGCAACAATTACAACAAATCACATTTGACTACAATACAATCATGCAATGATTTAAAAGAAACTGCTCTGTAGGTATATATACAAAAAAGAGAACCTTTGTATTTCAAAACAGATTGACATGTGCAAATAACAAATGTGATATGATCAAATGGATAGAAGATGTAGTGTCAGTTTCTGGCTTTCTCCAACTGATATTACATTGCAAATACAAAGTCACAAGTAAGCCTAAAACAGTTCTGCTGGCTGACAAAACACCCCTCTGATAAGGTATAACAAGGCAAAAAACTAGAAAAATGTCTCAGCCATCAAGAAGTTAAATCCACAAGGAATTATACCAGTTTTTTAGCCAATTCTGCTTCTTTCTTCTGAAAAGATGCCTCGTCACCAAGAAAAAGTGAGGAGCTATCTGCATCATGCATGGTGCTGCCTTCTTCCCTATCATACCTGCAACAAGACAGATGTAATTTATTCATTTTAAGGACAAACCAGAACTCTAAAGTCTTATAAGGACAGACAAAAAAACAGTGCATGCCACAAGCAAACAGCCAAAAGCAACTAGAAAGAAAAACTTTCTAATGCAATATATCAGAATTTCACCGGATAGTTAATCATGGCACTATACTAACATTTCTCCCATTACCATACAGATTAATGCTATATTCTGTACCATGCTTTTCAACCTTATTTCCTCAGGTCATATTCAATTTAAAGGACGGGATTTATGAATCATTTTATCCAATTTAACCATAAGTTTCCATAGTACATGAAAATTATGCTAGTAAAAGAACACTAAAATTTTGAATAAAATAATACAATGAGATAACATACTCAATCAATGAAAGTGACATTCCCAAAAGTAAACAAACATTATAGATATTTTTTTGCGACAAATTTTCTTTTCACATTCATGCAGAGCCTCATCAATGATCTAGGCAGGTTCCAGACAAAGCACATTGAAGATGCTTCCATGATAAGTGATCATGAAACCATGCTGGACACAACCCACAATTGCTAGAGATTCTCACACACATGCACAAATAAATAAATTAACAGTAGATTAAATTACCAGGCACGATCGGAGTTGTACTCCATCTCTAAACGCATACTTTCTGATATCTCATGATTCTGATCTTCAGATGTGTGTTCTGGGTCATATTCTTTGTCCTAGAATACATGGTGGATGGCAGGAGAGTGAGTCAAGCTTGTGTCATATAACATACTTATATAATGAGAGACGGGGTGGGCGGATTAAACCTCAATGAATCGTTGCTCATCTGAGACAAATTTAACCTGGCTAGACCTTCCACCATATCGTGAACTTGTAGACCTAACAGATGACCCAGATGCCCGAATCGGAGTGGGGGAGGGAGCAATGCTATCCCATGGTGATGCAGAAGCTTCAGTGCAATTTTTTATTAGATATCAGAGATTAGTGCAAAGTTTGTCGAAATAATCAGATGAGCAAAACAATTAAACTTCAATTGCCTAAGACAGCCATAGCAAACATGCAAAGACTTACCAGAAGAACTTGGGGTACGTCCTCCCAACCATGGTGAAACAAGTCTAGCATCTGGAGAGGCCCCTATATACATGGGTGAGGGAAAGTGCTGTTGATGTCTGCTGCTTGAACTGCGCCCATCACGGCGTGGGGTATCTTCCCATTCCCATCGTCCATCATCCCATTCAGATCTGCCTGCAATGATATGCATCGTGATAGATAATTAAAAAAGAAGTATAGATAATTAAAAAAGAAGTGAAAGATAATTAAAAGAAATGAACTTCCATATCCCAAAGCCTTGTTAAGGGAAACCGACTGGATCCGATTTGAACAAATTTTCCAAAAATATCCAGAAACAGTTGAGACATTCAGAGAGGCATTTCACATAGTTAAAATAATAAGTGGGCATACTTGGTGAGCTCATAGATGAATCATATCTGCTTCTTTTTCTCCAATAGTCTCCGCTTTGCCTTCTCTCGTCAGTGTGATATGACTCCCTTGGGGTCCTGGTTTCTCTGTCAGAGCCATGTCTGTCTCTTGATGATTCACTAGAGCTCCGGTAGTGCTCCTTATGTTTACTTCTGCTTCTATCCCGGTTTGAATAGTCTGAATTAGGGCTCCTATCCCTAGACCTTCCGGTAGATGCAGTTGGAGCCTATATAATGATAAACAAGTGATAAATAATGACACTACAAAATCTGAACACTCGTGTATGGACTTTACATTCTAGTGGAAATCCATTCATTTTTTTTTTTGTTTGTTTGAAATTCAACTGTCAAATTTAGCAAGCAAATCTCCTCCGGTAAAAGAAAACCTGACTAGCCAGCTAGCAAAACAAATCTCAACTGTTAAGGACCTTCTCTCCTTTACCGAAAGCTTCTTTATAACCTTATCTGGGGAGAGGAAGCATATACAGTACAAACGTACAAACTATAGTAAAACAAGAATGATAAAAAGCAAAGTTGTAGTATCAAATTCAAACAAGACCATAAAAAAGTAGAATTCTAAGAGTGTAATGGCATAACAAGTACAATTAATTGTTAAAACAAACCATCATATCATGGCAGTCTCTGCAAAAACGGTAAGGAAATATGCATACCCTTGTATGTTTATCTGGATGTTGAGGAGGGAGTGCTTCACCAGTTGTTTTTTCTGTAACAACACTTCCTGAAAAATAGAATGAACAGAAATCAGAACATCCAGAAAAGAAGAGGAAGAAAGAAGAAGATACAACCAAAATTGACTAGTCGTTTGTTAATCACAATTCTTTAATTTTAACTGTCCTCCTGTTTTATTCCATGCATTACTCATTTTTTATTGAGCTGGTACAACTATGCAAACATATGGGATCAACAAAGTGAGAATAGAGAGAAATTAAAAGTATGCACCAAACCATGACTTTATTAAGTAAAAAGTTCCAAGGAATCATGCAAATTACCTGAATTAGATGCCTTAGTTGAAGATGAATCACGGTATTGCCTTTTAGTAAAATTGCGTGCACCACTAGATGTGCCATTCTCTACTTGATCAACCCCTGATTGAGTAGAAATTTCTTCATCTTCATCAAGAGATGCTACAACGGAAGCAACCCTGTCTTTGGGAACCTTAAATGAACCCTCGACTTTTGATTCTAATCGTTTTGCATGTGCAAGGACATCAAGCCCTGTCAAACAAACAATTATAATGTATTTAAGGCTTGATCAAGAACTACCATGGACCCTCTTAATAATTCCATATCTCATTTTGAATATAAGCAAACTTTAAACAACAATTGAGAAGGGGATATCATTGCTCTTAAAACAAGTAAATTATCCATCCGTCAGAGGATAGCACCCAACTTAGGATGGAGGTTGGCCCTCTATTAACTGTTCAGATAGTACATAATTGAGAAGATAAATCAAGACATGTGATAAAAACAAAGAAGAAATTAAATGAGTAGCAAAAGAATTCGAATGGCACAAGATAGTGAAATCGCCAACCAGTTAAGCCGAACATGCAACATGGACACATCAAAAATTGTAGAGCAAAAGATGGGATCACAGAACATTTTATGCTAATCACATTCTGATATTTTTTGTGAAATTTATCTTAAACTACATTAATTGTATCAAAGAAACCTTGCAGCATGAGTCCTTAAACTAACTCCTCAGGTTTGCCTTGGTTTTGGTGTGAACTGAGATTACAATTATTAAACTACTTAACTAAAACAGGAACAACAATTAGAGTTAATTCTTTGAATCCCAAGCATACAGGTCAAGTCAATCATACCTAAAATCGATTTTCTCTCAGGAGGCCTGAACACAACTCTATCCTTGCCAGGAACAAACAAGCCCCCATCGCTGGATTCCTCTGGTGCCAATGTATCTGTCATCTTTTCTGGATCAAATGGCTCGCTATTTGTGTCTATCTAAAAATCAAAAATAGAAAAAAATAATAAGCAGATGAGGAGAACGAACATACATCATTTTGAACTAAAAGAAGGGGTCTGAATGATCTGGTACAGCAACCAACCTTCATCCCGGCTCGAGAAGCTGAATAATTACAAGAGAGAAGTGGAATTCAAATAATCATTCACCGAATCCCCTCTATGCGCGTGCCCTTGCCCTGATTTCAATTCAAAGAAAGAAGAAATAGTAAGGCAGTTGAGTGCACAGAGTATTCCGGAGGCCCCGTGGGAGGAAAAGGCGGCGGAGAAGTGATTGAGAAGAGGCGGTGGTGACGGCGTCGATGCACACGGCTAGCCGCGGACAGGAAAACCTCCGTTGAATTTTCTCCTCCTTTTCTTTTCTTTTCCTTTTCCCTTTGGAGTTTGGAACGTTCATCTTGTCAATTGGGCCTACATTAGATAAAATACATATTATGGATTCTTGAAAGCCCAAAGTTTTACACCACGACTTTAGCTCTGTGGCCCATTCAATTTATGACGTGGCTTCTGAAGGCCCAATTTTAAAATAATAACAATATTTTATTCAATGTCATCATTTTATTAGTTACCACTTCCTAAAAGACGTTTTTGCGCTTGATAGATTTCTTTAAAATTCTCTCAAGCACTCTCTAACTTTTAAACTCAAATCATTGTCACTTTCTAAATTTTTAACTTTAAATTATCGATAATCAATAATGGTTGAAAAATATAATTTATTTGCTTAATTTATTTTTTAAAGTATTGGCTAGCTTGAAAATTAATAATTAAACAATTCACATATTCACTGTTTGAGAAAAAAAGAGGCACCTCTGCAGATGGCTTGCCACCGTTTATGAGTCGAGGATGCAAACGACTGTAGTATCACTCCATGTACCCCGGATCACATGATGCAGTAGCCTCAGAAGCAACATGGTACCAAGAGTCAAGTAGGGAGAATAAATCCAGGAAGATGTTCCAATGGTCAATTGCAAGGACTTCAAAATGTTCGACCTTGTATGACTTTGCAGCCCAAGCCCATACAGCCTCCAACGGTCTACTTATTACGCCCGGGATGGCTAGCACATATCCGAGTTAATGTAACACTCATCCGAGCATGTACGGCTCAATAACATCCTGGTACCGTACCCACCGGTGAAAACAACCATCGACACAGAAGAAACTGGATTAGTACCGTAGGACAACCACGTCACGTACACCCATATATAAATGAACACACAAATTACTAAATAATGTAAAAAAAATGATTAAGTGCAATTACTGTAAAGAAAATGATTTACCTTAGATACAACATCTGGTCAAGACGGGTATGCAATGACCATGACCCTGCCTCCGATCTATTCGCCGCTCGGACACTCCACATGTGGGTTCGGGACGAGTCGGTACCAACAATCATCCGCTCTCAAAGGGGTTGGAAGTATGGGAAGTACTTGTATATCCATACTTGCAGTAGGATCAAGCAACCAGCAATACGCTACAAATCTTCTCTGCTAGCTACCCCTATCTGACGATTAAGATAAGCTAAAGTAGCATATTCCCATTAGTAGGCCTCAACACCCTACAACCAATCTCTCACCTCGTGTAGGAATGACGGCCTAATACGATTCCCACTCCTGTCCACAAATATGGTGGAACCTAATAGCATCTACACACATGTTATCGCTCGAGTCTCTTCGTATTGATCAAGCCCGTATAAGCTGGTGGCCAACTCAGTAAAACTCCGCCACCATACCTGTGACGGGATAAAAGTTGCTCCCTAGTCTCCCCCAAAAGCTCCATGTAGGCAATTTGCAGTTCATAGGTACTAGGATCAGAAGAAATCATATCTCCCTCCACTGGCACACGTAATATATGTCACATATCATTCAGCATGATGGTCATCTCACTGAACGACATATGAATGAGTTTGTATAAGGATGTCACCACTTGACGAACGCACATACCAGTGGTGCATCCACGTGGCCGAACATGGTGTAATGGAGATGCGCCAACCCAGTCCCGTCAATCATCTGCCACACCTCCTCTGGCATACTTTCGTAGGAGTCTCCCAATCTTTGACAAACACCTAATCTATTATGGCATTTGAGGATGCCTCTCATCCCCCCCTCCCCCACACATATACGAGAGGCTACAGGCCCAAGAAAATTGGGAATCACTATATCGTCTTTAAGGCCACTAGGAACTAGCCTCTGAACTATCAAGCTCTCATCGCCACCAGTCACGAATCGTTTGCTACTTTCTAAAATTATATTATAATACAATCTAATAAGTTACTATAACTCTAATACCTTTGAACATATAAACCAATTAATTAATAATTTTTTACCTGATGTGGATCAAGTACTAACAAAACAACCATCTCTATCCTTTGTAACCCGGCAAACAACAACAGAGTCCGACTCATCCGAAGTGGAATCTACTGAGTAAGCTGGATGCATCCCCTCAAAATAAGATTGGTGAAGCTTAGCAGTATGCATGTCCACTATCTCTATGTAGTCTGCTCTTCATTAGGAGAATGCATCTGCTCCATCTTAGCAACTCTCTACCTATGGACGAAGGCGTCTACACCACGTCTCATAGTGTATCGCGGTCCCAAGCTACTCCCAAGCTCAATTCCTTGGCAACAACACCCGAGATTGATTTCCCGGCTCCTCCCATCCTCTGCCTCTACGATTATTTTCACAACTACAATTAATAATAATAATAGAATACATTTACTAATTTAAGAAAGAAAATCCTTAATACTAGTCTATTATTTTTTATTTATTCATTTTTAAAAAGGGGCAAGCTCCCCCAGATGGCGCCTCGGCGTGGCCAAGGCGCGATCTAGAGGCGCCTCGTTGACACTTTGTGCTCAAAGTGTTTTTCTTATATTTTTTTCGACAAAAAATGTATCTTGAGTCCCATTGTTTCTTTGCTTCGCTCATGCGCTCGATCCGCCATAATTTTGGATGTTAATTTGCTTGAAAAATTAAGATTTTATGTTGAAAGTTTGAGAAAATTTAATAGGTTGAAGTTGAAGGTTAAAAAGGTAGAGAGATAAAATCGTCTTTGGGTGACGATATCCAGTAAAATGAGACATGTTTAGTGATTCAGAATAATAAACATACTATGATTTCTACTACTTTCACATCGTGTTATTGTCATGGGTAAATATGACGCCTTAACTCCGACATCTCCACCAATGTATATAGATCAACTAATACGGGTCCCCTACTTTTGAGGTCATTTTTTATCCAACCTGTTCCCTAGTTTTCAGGGTCATTTTCCTTATGTGAGATTAGACGGTTTTGTTTGGAGGCTTGATGGTTGCGGTGTTTTAGTCCTTTATTGTTTCATCCTGTAATGCTTATATTCAACATTTTGGGTCCAACAATGATCGATTAAGCGATTTTACTATATAAATATTACCTTTTAGAAAAACAAATATATCATTAATTCTATCAACTTAAATCAACAGACGCCAAGAGGATCAGTCAGGCATTTATCGTGGAAATGAAGCCACTCATATATATATATATACATATATATATATATATAGGTTGGTTTGTTGAATTATTTTGGAATTATTACATACTTCATATGATTTCTACTTTTCACATTGAGTTGACTATATGTTAATATATAAATGATTATAATTATAAAACTAGTATATATCTGAATAACTCCATTTCTGATCATAATTTAAAGCTATTTGAAAAATAATTGTCTTCATCAATGATCAAAACCAAAAAATATAGTTTATAAGTAATTGTAATTTCTAAGGAGTTTGAATTATAGTAGTATAATTAAAATGAGGGCAAACTGTGTTGAATATCCATGTGATTTGGTAATACTATCATTTGGTGAAAAATTATGACTACTACAAAAATTGGCATGTAATTCATGCAGACAACCAATTATATTCGATCAAAGAAATACTACTCCAAGTTTCCAAGGTATGTTCAAATGCAAAACCACATTCACTCCTCAACAATTTGAAAAACGAAAACCAAGGAAATTGTTTACACTGATAGGCGAATGACGTGGGGCTCTAATTGCTTGAGCAATGTGGTGTTTTATACTTTATACTGTAGTAGGAGTAGTACCGACACAAAAGTTTGACAAATCTCATAAAACCCCTTAACATACACAAATGCCATTAAAGTCACAAAACAAGAAGCAAAGACCAGTTCCATCATTTGAAGAAAAATTCAAGTTTCACATGAGTAAATGAGACAATCAAACATCCTACTTCCTGAACTTTGTCCCAACTCAGGCAATGGATACCTCTGTCATTTCCTGTTCCACAGCTGCAGCTTCCACCGGATAGTAATGGTAGTGAAGCTCCCCAACATCATCGCCGGATAGCTTTTTCCATCCACTTGGCCCCACATGGTATACTGTAAATACAAATAAAAATGTCAGTGAGGGAGGGAAAAGTCATGGCAAGTGCAAATTCGCAGAGAGGGATATTCGGATATGGGGTTGAAGTGCATTACCACTAGCAACACCACCACTGGCTCCGTCACGGAATGTTGCATGGTAGATTGCTCGTCTAGCCAGCTCTGCAGCTTCCTCAACTGACATATCAAAATGATACCTGTGCAATTTAAAGAGTGAGTGCACAGTTCTAATGGATAACATTATTATTTTTTTCCTAAAAGAAAAAAAGCATCATTTTTCCTGACAATTGAGAAGGGCAGGGGAGAACTACTTATGGTTCCAACAAGAATGATAATCATCAAGACTAGAGATAACTTTATTTCTATAGATCCTCTTCATCCAGAACTTAAAATTCCCCAATTTATATGGTGACTTTTCATTCGGAGTAGCATGTTCTTCAATATAGTTTTTTGCACTTACAACAGCAAGCAGATCAACATAATAAAAATTATAAGTATGTGAGCAGTAAAAAAAGAGTCATTGAGAAACACACCCACTGTCCAGCACACCATATGCATATGGTGAGCCAGATCCCACTGAGAATCTGGTGCCTTTAAGACGTCCACCTTCGCTGTCCACATAGTAGAGACCAGGACCCTACATTAAATAGCACGATTTTACACAAAATTTGAACACACAAAATGAGAAAGAACAGAAGGAAATAGCAACGCAACTTCAACTCATACCTGCTCATCCCAGCCAGCAATCATGGTTCCAACCGACAAACCCATTCCTCGGTAAGAATACAAAATGTTGGCCAACAACTTTGAAGCTCCAGCAATAGATATTCTTCTCTTGTTGGCCAGTTCATGTAGACGGCACTAAAATATGCATGAAAAGCATTCAGCATAAACCTCCATATAAAACATCAAGGAAAGTGTGATACATTGTTTATGCATATAAGTTTGATGGATACCTAGACAGTATGTATATATTTCTTCTATTCGTTCATTAGTTAAAATGAGATAAGCAGTACAACTTTCTCTTTTAAATAAACAAAACCCTAATGTATCTAGCCTTTAAACAATGTGTATTCCAAATCATAGCATAGTTTTCCAAACACCAAATAAAAGAAAGGCCCTATATACATCACACATGATTATAGACATAAAACACACACTGCACACCATAGTTGTCAGTGGTGCATGGCGCGGAGTTGCGCAAAGGCTGTGCCATGCCATGCCATGGCGCGCAGTGCACACCACAAGAAAGATATTTAAAAAAAAATGAAAATACACATGAAAATCATAATAGAACACATTCAATTCAAATTGAGGGGCATACAATCCAAAGTAAAAGTTCAAAACACATCCAAAATAATATAAGATATGAACCAAGGTTTTAAATCAAACAAAAATGAATGGAAAAAACAAAGAATGTCTACATCTCTGTTTCTCGGCAGAATTGCAGAAATTGAAAAAAATAATGCACACTCTCAAATATAAAATTAAACCAACAATTAACAAAGAAATCATTATTGTTTTATTTGTTTATTACTAATACCACTCATTAACTAACAAAAATAAAAAATTATGAACACCCAAAACAATATGAAATAAAGAACTGAAGAATAAAAAGTAAATTGGTATCTGTGCAAAGCAGCAGCAGTGGAGCAGAGTTGGCGGCAGCAGGCGAGGTCGCTGGCGGGCGGCAAAGTTGGGGAGACGGGTGGAGCAGTGGACAGTGCAGGGGGGTTTGGTGTTTAGGGGCTAGGGTTTCTCATTTTGTTCAGCAATTAAAATTGAAGATAATAAAAAGAGGCGGGAAAACACATTTTTTTATAAGTTGCTAACCTAAAAAACATTTCAAAATACCAAAAAAAAAAAAGAGGGGCGAAGGATCTCTGGTGCACTTGGCGCGCGCCAAAGCCGCGCTTCAGTAAAGGTATCCGCAACACAACACCATATAGCGTTGTGGCCGCGCCACGCGCCATGGCCCGTAATATACAACTATGCAGCACACCTTGGGCCAAAAGAACAAAGCCCATGCACCTTCTCTCACCGAGGTAACAGGGAACTACAATATCATATATCAAGACTACTGGCAATAGTTCACTTTTTTACCTTAATCCCCAGATTTCTGTGCCAGAACTGGCAGTCAGCAGCCCCTCCAGCCATTGTTCCAAGCATGTACGGGTTGATTTCAATGATTTTCTTAACAGATTGTGATGCTGCCATGTTTAAAGGAAGATTGAAGTTAAATTTCACAAGGAAACCAAAAAATATAAATGCAAGAAATCTAAGACTTAAAAAGATGCCTATAAATCATGGAAAAGGTGTAATATCAATAGCAACTTAATGCTTTATTTTCCAACACAACCAGAATAACGATTTTTTTTTTTAATATAGTAATGATTGGAACTACCAGAAAATATTTGATCTAGAAATACAAAACAAAGGGGCAGATAAAGATACTGAAGTCACAATGAACCGCTAAGAAGGCATCTAGGATTAAACCTTCTAGTCCAACAGATTACACATTAAAAATCCACTCAATAGCCTGTATGGAAGATATAATTCCTTTTCTGTTTCAGAGACATGCTCCTTGTTCAGAGTATACACAAACCTAAATAAAAGCCCCATAATGGATAATTCTGTTAATAAACATTATTGTTGCTCAATCCCTGACAACTATCTTCAACCTAATATTCACAATGGAACATAATGCAAAGTTAAGAATGTTTAATGTCTCACATATATATCCTCCCATGCTCGCCCGGGAATCAGCAGCTACCATAACACCTTCTTTGAAAATAAAGGCGAGAGTTGTAGTTCCCTTAGCTGGCTTCACCATCTGGACTGCCGCTTTCTGAAAGCCATCAAACTGAAAGAAAGAAAAAGAATCATCATATTTTGCTGCTGGACCAAATAGAATAACATGAATAAATAAAAGGTATAAAAAGCTCACATCAGTAGTAGAAGGAAGTTTAAAAGATGGGGCACACAGTAGCTCATTTTGCAAATCAT
This sequence comes from Ruellia speciosa, assembly GCA_001909325.1. Taxonomy (NCBI): domain Eukaryota; kingdom Viridiplantae; phylum Streptophyta; class Magnoliopsida; order Lamiales; family Acanthaceae; genus Ruellia; species Ruellia speciosa. Next base: position 12,136 of record MAYD01764486.1, read on the forward strand.
CTGTGTTTCCTTTAATTGGTGCCATGGGGTCAAGCCCACTGAAATCAATCATCTTCATCATGTTTCCTAAACCTACACAAAACAAATAATCAGCAAACCCAAACATAATAATTAGTGCATCCGCAGTATGCGGGAATAAAACCAACACCCGTGCTGGAACTTTCCTAGCTAATAGTACAACGCTGCCTCCTCAAGCACTAACAAAATACCAACCCTAAATTGGGAAGTCGGCGAAAATTTTTGCCTAAATTCATGCTGAAATGACAATCGAAAACTCCAAAGTGTTGCAGAACTCAACAAGCGGAAACACTTTGAAGAATAAAGCACATTACAAACTTTTTTAAGTTGGATTTAAGTTCTGCGACGACTAGTCGGATCCAGAAACAGAAAATTTTGGCAAAAAAAGAATAATCAAACAATGTTAAACCCGAGCTTTATTCAGCCGATCAAGGACAAACATATCCATTCATTTCAAGTCGCATAAATAACGTCTGATTTACCTGAATTTTGCAGAAGTTGCGCGAGAGAGTGAATGAATCGAAGAAAAATTGAGGAAGAGGATGCAAAATGAAAGTAAAATAGAATGCTTTCTTGCAGGGCAATACATTGCACATGACGCCAGATTGATTATATGTGGGCCTCTGTGATTTGGAGAGATGGGCTTCGTAACACAGCCCACTAACTTAGCCAGGCCCAATTCATGCAAATGTCACACTTTTTATTTTATTTTATAATTAAACAAAAGCCAAACAGGCCCGTCTAGCTCAGTCGGTAGAGCGCAAGGCTCTTAACCTTGTGGTCGTGGGTTCGAGCCCCACGGTGGGCGTTCGCCTGTTCTTTGTCCCTTTTATTCCCTTCTATTGTCCCTCATTTATTTTTTCCTGTCCATTTATATTATATATATACATATATATTGAATAAACAGCCTTCTGTTGTCCCTCATTTATTATATTAATATATATATATATATATATATATATTGAACAAACATATTTAGTTATATTATGCTCCATCCAACCATTCTAAAATATTTATTCACTTTTTATGGTTATTACTATATACCCTTTTTTTTACTATGTACCGCCCTTTATTATGGCTTAAACAAGCCCCTAAATAATGGAATTCAAAATTCACTTCCACACTCACTGCCATGGGGTTTGCTCAGTCCAAATTAGATGCCTTTCCTTTTATTTTACACAAAAACATTGGTCATATAGTGGTCTTGTTAGTATATGTGGATGCTATCATAATTGGAGAACATACACAGCATGAATTAGAG
>MAYD01764496.1:0-20044 GCA_001909325.1 Ruellia speciosa
ATATTACTCAGTGAGACCCTTCATGTAATAGATTAGTCGGCTGGTATTAAATAGCCGAGTCCCGGCGTGGGACAATTTAATTTCTTTCCGCACTATGAATCTCGATTATTGTAATTAAATGTTATTCTGTGATTCTTTATTTTGAGTAACAGAGAGCTACGATCATGAGATGACCGAGTTTCCTGAAAATCCAGCGTACTCTGATAGGGGTCGCTAGATGATTTAATGAGCCTTTAACCGAGCTTATAATGGGATTAGGCCCTAGATTCTATTATAAGTTAGGTGTGGCATAACGTTCGATGGAACAGCTAGCCCATGCATACGTTCGACTTGTTGTTTCTCGTTTTGGAGTACCGAGGGATATAGTATCAGACAGGGATTCTCGATTTTTCTCCAGATTTTGGACAGAGCTTCAGGCAGCTTTTGACACGCATATCAGTATGAGTACCTCTTGGCACCCTATGACGGATGATTAGACAGAACGTATGATACAGACTCTAGAGGATATGTTTCTGGCATGTGTTCTAGACTTTCAGGGGTCATGGGAAGATCGGTTGCCGTTAGTTGAGTTTTTGTATAACAATAGTTACCATTCCAGCATTTGCATGGCTCCGTTCGAGGCACTCAATGGTCGCAGATGTCACACACCATTGTGTTGGGATGACTACTCAGAGAGGGTTGTAGTTGGACCGGAGTTAATCGAGGATACTACCCGGTAGGTCAGACTGATACAGGATCGGATGAGAGAGGCGCAGGATAGACAGCGTAGCTATGCAGATTTACACAGATGTCAGTGGGACTTTAATATAGTGGACCGAGTGTTGTTGCGGGTATCCCCCATAAAGGGGGTGAGGCGATTTAGGATTCGAGGGAAGTTAAGCCCTCGCTTCGTTGGACCTTACGAGATCACGGAATGTATAGGGAAAGTTGCCAACCGGTTAGCTCTTTTGAAGGAGTTGGCAGGAGTTCACGACGTCTTTCACATTTCGCAGCTTCACCATTTCGTATCAGATCCCTCCCGTGTAGTTGTTCTAGATGCTATTGATTTTCGTCCCAACCTCGAGTACGAAGAAGTTTCGATTCGTATTCTCGATACTCAGATTCAGGAATTGAGACGCCGCAGTGTTCCGATGGTAAAAGTGTAGTGGTCACGACATTGTCAGGAAGATGCTACTTGGGAAACAGAAGAGTCGATGCACGCGAAATACCTTGATTTAGATGACCTTCGACTTGAGGTATTGTAGGCTTTAGCCTTTCATTAGAATTCCATTTCTGGGATGAAATTTCTTAAGGGGGTGATGATGTAATGCCCAGAATTCTCGAGTCATAACCTGTGCCTTTGTCATTTTATTTGACAAGGAACCGTTGCGACTAGGAAACGTGTAAATAGAGAGATCTTTCGGCACATATATTCTTAACCACTTAGCCAATTCAGGTGAGACTTGCACCATTGTGTTCATGAGATTGAGAGCTTCATTTGAGGTTCGACTGACCAGGACACGCAGTCCTTGACCCGTGGTCCTTGCTCAACCGCGCGGCCATAGGCGGTTGATTTTTACTTTTTCTCTATTCAGATACGTGTACCCCTCCTCCTTAGTCCACAATTAGTGATTAGAAGCCAGATAAGGTCAAGAGAAAAGGTGGATTGAGCAATCAAGTAGGAGACTTTGAAGATTCAGGTAGCACTCTTTGGGGTTGGTTTTGACTAGAAAGGAGAATGAATTTTTCTAAGGTGTCTTCAGGTAAATTAAAGCCCTTACATAGTACTTCAATCCTACCAAATTAGTTTTTGGATTTGGACGTGGGATGTGGGAGAAAAATGAGCTCAAAGTTGAGTCCTTCAATCTGTCACAGGTTTTGAATAAACTAGGAGCTGATCTTTCCGGCCAATTTTCGATCATTTTCGTTCTGAATTTGAGGTAGGTGTCTTCTACAAAGTTGTAGCACTTTCTTTCTAGTTTTCAGAACATCTTTTAACTTGTTGATTGGGGTTAGAAATGAGTTATGTAGAGTTTTTTAATGGTCGCAACTTCTTTAAACTTGATTTCAGAATTTGAATTAACAAGTAGCTGATTTGGGAGCCGGTTTTCATAGGGATACACCTGGAATTTCAGGTTGGTGTCTTCATGTGATTTATAGTCCCTGATCTCTAGTTTTTATAACATCTTTTGGATTGTGATTTGGTTAAGAATTGAGTCTTGTAGGATCCTCAAAATTTGACTGCTACATCTACCGAATAGGGTTTCTAACTTTTGGAATTAAGTGATTCAAGGCTATTTTGATCCAGGCAAGGGGTTCTATCCATGTCATTTATGCTTGCTTTACATGTTTTGGGATGTTGAAGTCTGGTATTACATGTTTGATACACTGAATGGGGCACGGTCGAGGCACGCGATCTTTATGGACCGTGCGGCCCTTTTGATACAAACCGCGCGGGGTGGCGCGGTCTTGGACCGCGGTCCTTCAGGACCGTGTAGCTGGACCGCACGGGCTTCTGCTTCAGATTTTGGCATTCATTTTGATCATTATGCATGTGTTCTACCTTTTATTGTTAGCATGATTTAATGCTTTGTATGCGTATGCCTGATAGTGAACGAGACCTGTTAACGTTACCTCTTTTCATGAGTTGAACGCGCGTTATTACGTAAATGGCACAGGATGAATTTATTGACTCCGAGGTGTTGTTTTTAACGTGTTAACTGGGTTGTTTTTTTAAATTGGTGGCCCGTTGGCCTCCTGGTATGCTGAGTATTGACATTCTTTTGGCCCGTTTGGCCGTGGTGTTGACGGATTTGGTGTAAAGGCCCCGTTTGGGCAACTCCGGTGTGTGTGTTGATTTTATGATTTGACGAGGACTGTGTTGTGTCCTAGCATGATTGGTTTTATGGATTGATGGTTGTGGTTTTGATATTATTGGTTCGGGTTATGTTTGCCGCCGGTTGGGCAAGGCCCTGGTGATTGGGCTTGTTGGAGATTGGTACCTCGGGACTGATTTTGTACATGTGATTTTTTTATGTGGTGATAAAACCTCTGGGGATGAGTTGGTGTGTGTGAGTGGTTTTCTGAGACAGAGTCTTTGACGTGTGTGTTATAAACCCCAGAGTGGTTTTTCGGGTGTTGGTATGCCTACCAACTTCTGTGCGTGTGCGATTGATATGGTCTTGAGTGGGCCAGAGAACGAGCTCCCGTACCACTATGATGATGCCCCGGTATACGGGAAGGGCTTTGGGATGGCCAGAACGATCGCCCTCTATGGTTGCGCGCTAGGCATAATATGTGCTGCATTTAGGATAGATAGATGGACGTTAGGGCTCACGCATCATGTGCATTGCATTACATTCTTTACAACTGTTAACCGAACACCTGTTATGGGACGGGTGAGTTGGTTAACGGTGTCATTGTCCTTTACTGCTTTATTTATATCCTATTCTTGTGATTATTGCTGTACGCGGGGGATCCCTTGCTCAGCGGTGGCTGACCGTCGTGTGTTATTCTTTCAGGTACGCATGACCCACACGAGTAGATCCGGGATGGGCTGAGAGGACTGTAGTTAGGAGTTCACTTATGCTTGTTGGTGTGTAATATGACTTGTGTTGTACTTATTTTCTACGTTTCCGTTGGCGTGTATATGTCTATGTGAACTTACATGGAGTTATATGTTTAACGTTTTCCTTAATCGAAGATATTAATTTTTAGAATTTGGAACCTTATGTGTTTACATGTCTATGTGATTTCATTGTACTTGCCTTGTGTTGACGAGCCTAGATTATCTGGCCACAAGTCTAGGTTAGCCAATACAGCGTGGTGCGCCCACTGTGATAGGTGGGGGCGTTACATTACGGTTTTGGGAGGGCCAGAGAACGAGCCTCTGTTACTGTGTTGTTGGTACCCCTGTGATAGGGAAGGGTCTTGAGCGGGCCGAGAACGAGCTTCTTTACTGTTAGTCGCGCAATAGGCATCTTCTATGCTGCATTTAGGTTAGATAGGTGGACGTTAGGATTCATGCATCACGTGCATTTCATTTCATTCTTTACAACTATTAACCGAACTCCTGTTATGGGACGGGGGAGTTGGTTAACGGTGTCGCTTTCGGTTACTGTTTTACGTATATATTTATATCTTGTTATTGTGATTATTGCTGCCCGCGGAGGATCCCTTGCTCAGCGTTTGCTGACCCCCGTGTGTTATTCTTTCAGGTATGGATGTTCAGCATGACTAGATTTGGGATGGGCTGAGAGAACCGTAGTTGGGTTTATGTTTATGTTTGGTTGGTGTGCTATGTGACTACGTGTCTTGTATCTTAGTTTAATTCTCGTTAGTAGGCGGTGGACTTGCGTTGTACTCTATTTCATGCTTCCGTTGGTGTGTGACTGTCTATGTGAACTTGGACATGTACCTACGTGTTAACATTTTTCCTTATCGAAACTACTCAATTCCAGAATTGGAAATCTTATGTGCTTACGTGTTTATGTTTATGTGATTTTATTGTACTTGCCTGGTGTTAGTGAGCCTAGATTACTAGGCCATGAGTCTAGGTTAGCCAATACAGCGTGGCGCACCCACTATGATAGGTGGGGGCGTTACATCGACAAGCTAAGTCTGCATACCTCTTCTGTCGATCCTGAGCAGCTTTCATCGGTGCTTGGATCACCTTCACCTGATCCTTCAAATCTTGAATGTGTTGAGGCCCCAGAACAACATGGTCACTCGAGTCATTCCAATTCAGTGGGGTTGTACAGCGATTCCCGTATAGTGCCTCAAACGGTGCCATGCCAATGCTTGCATGGTAGTTGTTGTTGTAGGAGAATTCGATCAACCGGAGTCGATCCTCCCAACTGCCCTGAAAATTGAGCATGCATGCACGCAACATGTCTTTCAAAGTCAGAATCGTTCGCTATGTCTGTCCATCAGTGGTTGGGGGGAAAGCGGTACTCATTTTGAGTTTTGTGCCCAACGCTTCCTGCACCTGTCTCCACACTGTGGACTGATACCTGCCATCCCTCTCTGAAATGATCTCCTTGGGTGTCCCAAACCACGTCACTATTTGCTCTACATATAGTTCCGACAGTTTCTCAAACGTCCAAGTCTCCTTGATCGGGATAAACGCCGCTGACTTGGTCAATTGATCCACGATTACCCAAATCGAGTATTTCCCACGTTTACCCAAAGTACTGGCCTACAACCAGCAAGAAATCTACTCTTCAAAGGTTCCAAACAAATGTATAGCCTATCAAATCTCATTTTTCTATCACTGCCATCAGTCTCAATCACCATAGTAGAACTATGATTTGATCTTTTTACCTCGTCTGCAAAGTCCCATAGGAGCTCATATTGATGGTTTGGAGTTCCCTCAAAGAGCTTCCTTGCAATGTACTTTGCCTTCAAAGCTTGAGCATCAGAAATGTGGACCTTTAGCAAATCCATTGTCTCTTTTCTAAATGCCACAAAATCCCTCCTTGGATCATTCACAAAGTTCTCCATCATTTTGTTCACAAGCCATGTAGAACTTACATTCTTAACATTGTAAGTTGGCTTGCAAGTGTGCTTGTCAAACAACTCGGGACCACCCGCCAACACTCCAGTCATGCCCTTACCACGATAGAGCAAAGTTGAAAGGATTACCCCAACAAATCACTTTGAAAAGAACAGATCTTAAATAATAGATCTTTGGAAAGAGCATAACTTTGAAAAGATAAATCTTTGTAGCTTACCGTAATCTGGTGGGGGTTCATCGTACTCATCACTTTCTCTCAGAGTGCAGCCAAAATTCCCTATCACTCGAACTATTTGAGGTATAATCGAACTATTTGAGCGATATTGGGGCTAGATTCTATACATGCAATGAGAAATTACAAACCCTAATTGATTGATTGTCTTTGGAGTTGAAACAATGTTGTAGTCTTTTGTTGAAAGAGAGTGGGAATTCAGTGATGTAATGGCGGCAATTAATCCCATATTCCCCACGGTTCCCTCCAATAAAGACATCGAGTTCCTTCCCTCAGCTCATTGTGGCCCTACGTGGAGTCCACTTCAGCAAGGGAGCAATTAACATTTGCTACGTTGGATAAAAAAGTGGATTAGTGGGGTCATGGACTGATTAGGTAATATTAACGAAGAACCGGGGCCTGTTGGATCAAACCACAGTAGCAAGCAAAAACACATAGCAAGAGCAAAATTTTTTTTTTATTTAAACTGCCTTTTTTCATTCCATAAACTGAACAAAGCATTATTACATATAAACTGAAAAAGACAAAAACGTGAGTCCCATAATGTCCTGAAGACTCGAACTCTCACCAACTGCTAAGTAGAAAATGAACTGCTAAACTTGACCAAAGAAATAACAACTCACAAGCAAATCTAAACAACTAGAAAATAAAGTCTTGACCTTGTTTATTCTCATGCCCTTCTCGTCTGCATGAGCCTTCATGAGAGTAAAGTTATTATTCAACAATCACCCCCTAATATTTGCTCCCATGAATGATACTTTTCATCCCAATTCTGGTTAACAACTCTTGAAATCTTCCTTTGCTTAGCGGCTTGGTTAATACATCTGCTACCTAGCTCTGTGTTGGAACATATGCCACCTGAACCAGCCCTTCCTGGACACAATCACGCAGAAAATGGAACCTAGTATCAATGTGCTTACTTCTTCCATGATTGACCGGATTCTTAGTAAGTTCAATAGCTGACTGGTTCTCTATGCGCAAGATCACCATTGTCTACTCTTCCTTGTTGAGTTCAGTCAGCACCCTACCAAGCCAGAGTCCTTGACATGCACCAGCTGCACCTACCACGTATTCAGCTTCAGAGGAAGACAATGCAACTATTTTCTGCTTTTGTGAAGTCCAAGTGATAGGGTACTTTCCCATGAAATAGATAATGCCGGTTGTGCTTCTTCTATCATCCAAGTCCCCGGCAAGATCGCTATCACAATAGCCCTCCAAGCTTAGCTCCTCCTCCTTTTGAAACTCTTAACAACAACCGAGATTCAGTGTCCCGCTAACATACTTCAGTATATTTTTCACAGCAGCAAGGTGAGTAAGTGTAGGTGCCTCCATGTACCTACTCACCACTCCCACTGAATATGCTAGATCTGGCTTTGTATTTGCCAAATACCTTAAGCCTCCCACAATTCTCCTGTACTCAGTAGGATCCAATGGTGAAGCCTCATCATTTTTGCTCAACTTAACATGGCTTTCCATAGGTACACTCACTGGTTTACACTGAGCCAAGCCATTCTGTTTAAGTAGTTTTATAGCATAGCTCCTCTGGAAAATTGTGATCCCTTCACAGCTTTGGAGTACCTCAATTCCCAGGTAATAACTGAGTAATCCCAGATCACTCATCTCAAACTTCTCTTTCATTTGATGCTTTAGATGCTCGACCTCTGTAGGAGATGACCCCATTAGTATAAGATCATCCACATAAACACCTATCACCACTCCCTCATTTCCTGACATTTTGGTGTAGAGTGCATGCTCCATTGGACACCTGATAAAGCCAAGATCTTTCAAAGTTCGATCAAGCATGGCATACCAGGCTCTTGGAGCCTGCTTAAGACCATATAAGGCTTTATGCAGCTTCATAACCAATGCTTCACTTCCCTTCTTCACAAAACCAGGAGGTTGCTGGACATATACCTCCTCCCCCAGCTCCCCATTCAAAAACGCTGATTTAACATCCATATGATGGACCAGCCAACGTTTGTGAGCAGCATAAGCAAGCAACATTCTGACTGTTTCCATACGAGCCACTGGAGCAAAGACCTCTGTGTAGTCAACACCATGTTTCTGCACAAAACCTTTAGCCACCAACCGGGCTTTGTGCTTGACTACCTGACCAAGGGGATTTTTCTTCAACTTAAACACCCATTTGAGCCCTATAGGTCTCTTCCCTGATGGTTACTCGTTCAGACTCCAAGTCCCATTCTTGTTTATAAATTCCAGCTCCTCAGACATGGCTTTGTTCCAACAGGCCTCCTTGCTTGCTTCCTCATATGTTGTTGGTTCTTCCAGTGCTAAGAAACAAAGGCCGATTTCCTCCTCCAAGTCTCAAGTACTGTTATATAGATCTTGAAGGAGTCTAGTTCTCCTCATTTCTGGTCTTCTTGAATCAGACTCATCTGAAGTAGCAGCAGTGATAGATACATCACTAGCTGATTGTGTAGCAGCTCGAGGTGGACTGTTGACCGGGGTTTGGTCCAAATCTTGGTCAACCTCAGGAGCTATCACATCAACACCTGCAAATTTATATTTAGTAGTCACTGTGAATTGATCTATTGTGTTAGTGGCCAATGAATTCCAATCCCATTTCTTAGTTTCATCAAACAAAATATCCTGGCTCACCATCACCTTCCTTGTAACTGGATCAAAAACCATGTAGGCCTTTGAACCAGGTTCAATGCCAAGACACACCAGTTCTGAGCTCATATCTTCCAGCTTCTTTAGATGGGGTGTGGTTCTTTACGCATAGCAGACACACCCAAACACTCTCAAGTGTTCGACATTCGGCTTGACTCCATTCCAAGCCTCATAAGGGGTCATTCCCTGCACTGCCTTAGTAGGTGACCTGTTGAGCAAATATCCTGCATGTACTGCTGCTTCTGCCTAAAAGTAAGGTGCCATATCTTGACTCTTTAGTAAGCTTCGAATCATAGCCAGCAGAGTCTGGTTTTTGCGCTCTACCACTCCATTCTGCTGTGGAGAGTAAGGGGCAGTGAGATGATGCTTTATATCCTTCTCCTCACAAAAGTCAGTGAATTGCTTGGAGGTAACTTCACCTCCTCTGTCTGTTCTAATCACTTTGAGTGCATGATTGGATTCTCTCTCAGCCATCACTACAAACTTCTTGAATGCATCAAACACCTCTTCATTTAACTTGATTACATATATCCATAGATATCTAGCAAAGTCATCAATCAGTAGCAAAATGTACCTGCTGCCTCCAGGTGTGGTTGGTGAGATTGGGCCACACACATCACTATGTACCAACTCCAGTGGTGCCTTGGCTCGATACATGGTAGCCTGAGGGAAGGGTGTTCTATGTTGTTTTGCAATGGCACAACCATTGCACACCTGGTTGGTTTTGTTCGGCATAGGCAATCCTTGCACCATCCTTTCAGAACACCATCCTTGCACCAATTGTTTAAGAGCTTGGAAGTTCAAGTGCCTGTAACGGGTATGCCATAACTAAGCTACATCTGTAATGCCCCGAAATTTAAAGTCTTAGCCCTTGCCTTGTCGTTCTGACATGTAGTGAGCCGTTGCGACTAGAAATCGTGTTCATGGATGCACCTTTTGGCACATATCTTCTAAACCACTTAGCCAATCCAGGTAAGAATAGCACCATCGTGTTCAGAAGATTGAGAGGAGCAAAAGAGGTTAGGTTGACAATGGGCACGCGGTCCTTGACCGCGCGGTGGACCGCGCGTCTTGAGGCGGCTGTTTTCATGGTTTTATCCATTTGGAAACGTGTCTTGGGTCCTCTTCATCCAATTTTCAGACAAAAATAGCAGTTAAGCTTGATCCAAAGTTGCCTTTGAAGAATCAAGTAGGAGACTTGAAGATCCAAGTAGTTCCTTTCATCCCTCTTTTACTACCACGTGGAGAATGATTTAGAGGTAGTTGTCTTCAGGTAAAATGATGTTCATACATCATACTTTAAGGTCCTTGGTTTAGTTTTTCAGTTTGGAGTTCATAGCATAGAGGAATTCACTCTCAAGGTTGATAGAAACAAGCTGTCGCAGGTTCGAACAAACTAGGAGCTGATCTTCCCGGCCAAATTCCGATCATTTCCCTTCCGAATTTGAAGTGGGTGTCTTCTGCAAAGTTGTAGATCTTTCTTTATATTTCCAGAACATATTTTGTCTTGTTGATTGGATTAGAATTGAGTTCTATAGACCTCTTTAAAGTTGGCTGTTTCTTCAAAGTAATTTCAGAGTTTGAATAATCAAGTAGCTGACTTGGTGGTCTATTTTCATATGGTTCCACTCTGATTTTCAGTTTGGTTTCTTCATGAGAATTGTAGATCTTGATCTCTAGTTTCCATAGCATATCTTGGATTTTGAATTGGTGAAGAATTGAATCCTGTAGAGTCTTTTGAAGGTGACTGCTCCTATGACTTAATTTTCAGAATATGAGTTAACAAGTAGCTGACTTGGGAGCCGTTTTTCATAGGGTTGCACTTCGAATTTCAGGTAAGTGTCTGCATGATATTTGTAGTCTCTGACTTCTAGTTTCTATATCATCCTTCGGATCTTGAATTTGTGGAGAAACGAGACTTGTAGGATCCTCCAAAGTGGGCTGCCTGTGCAACCAAGTTAGGGTTTTCTTTCAAGTCATCAAGTGTTCATCCATCTTTCAATTGCAGGCAAGGGGTTCTTTCTGTACATTTAGGCTTGTTTAAACATGATTTATGGTACTGGATTGATTAATGTCATTTCTGAGTGATCAAAGGTCGCGCGGTCGAGGGCGTGTTCCTGAAGGACCGCGCGAGCCTTTGTTTTGGGATTCTTGGGTTTTCTTGTATATCATGCATGTATTTTCCATTCCTAAGGTTTATGTACTGTAACATATTATTTAGGTACACTTGATAGGGATTGTGGATGGATAACTTTACCTTTTGACTCTGTACGTGCGTTATAACGTAGACGTGATATGCGGTTATGACTTGAACTACCGTTAACTTCTGAGGACAGTGATTAATTATATATTGTGATTCGTGATTTGGGTGTACTGACTGACTGATAGCGTGTGTGGCCCGTTTGGCCTAGTATGAAATGGTTTTGGCTCATTTGGCCTGGTGTTGAAATTAACTTGGTCTGTTTGGCCTTCTACTGTGAAAGGTAATTGTGTCAGCTTGGGTGGTCGTAATATTAATGGATTTGATAAAAGACCCTATTTGGACAACACGGGTATGTATTTGTAATCTGTTAGTCTGTTGAGAACTGTGATGCGTTAGGCCTGATTGGCCGTGTGGCGAGGATTTAAGGGATTGATGGTCTTATGTGGTTGTAATACAACTGTTGTGGTATTTTACGTTGATAAAACCTCTGGGAAGGGTTTGGTGTGCGTATGTAATTTATGAGATTGATTCTCTGACGTGTGCATGTAAAACCCAGAGTGCTTTCCTTAATATATGTGGACTGATGAATTACACAGGAGGTGTGTTGATAGTGCTTGGCCCAAGTGTCAGGGCATGTAGGATCGCCAGGTGACACAGACCTGGGGCTCTGAGATGGCCTGCGATATCAGCGAAAAGTCATCAGGTGACTGAGACCTGAGGCGACGGGCTACCATCGAGTCCGCAGGGCATAGGTGATAGATAGATTTATTCTGTATTGCGTTTAGCGTAGATAGGTGGACGTTAGGGTTCACGCATCACGTGCATTGCCTTTATTTATTTATCTATCTGTTAACCGAACGCCTAATATGGGCTAGGTGAGTTGGTTAACGGTGTTACTTTTCGTTATTGCTTTATATGTATTCTGTTACCATTATTGGCTGTTGGACTTGGCATGATTTTCTGTTTTTGGGGGAAACCTCTTGCTCAGCATGTGCTGACCCCCGTGTATGTTGTGTGTGTAGGTACGATGTAGATCATGCATTAATATGAGGGTGGGCGAGCGAATCATAGATAAAATAGTTGGTTGATCGTGTAGTATTTCTATGCCCTTTCAAATGTGTATTATTATTATATTCGGGATTTGTGAATACGAATGCGACCTTATCTACATACAGTATTGAGGTGTGTATTTGACAATGTGGTTTATCATATGTATACACGTGATTTATTGGTTTCAATATTCGAAGATACTAATTCAAGAATTGGAAACGTTATGTGATTATGTGATTTTTCGATACTGCCTTGTATTGGTGAGTATAAGTTAGCTGGCCACTAGTTTAGGTTAGCCAGTACGGCGGGGCGCAACCGCTGGAAAGCGGGGGCATTACAGATGGTATCAGAGCTCTTCGAGGCTTGTTAATTAAAATTTGGTTCGACATAGGAGTGAGGCTTGTGGGGTTGGGTGCATACACATTTAAATTCTGCATTGTTTATTGATATTATTGTTGGTTATACATTGTGCTGACTATTGCTTGGTATTGGTAAATTCTTAATTATGCCTTAATATAGATGCCACCTAGAAACGTGCCTCGAGGTAGGATTCGTGGAGGACCTCATAGATACCCCGATTCCCCGGCTGTTACAAGTGATGAGGAGTAGGAAGAGATCCTGGTGAGACAGGAACCTCCAAGAGGGGCCGAAATACCACATCCTGCAGGAGTAGAACCGTGGGAGGTCATTCAAGAACTGTTACGACATCATAATGCTACAACTGTGCCAGTGGACTATGTGGATCGAGCAACTCGTCACAATCCTCCTACCTATACTGGGCAGACAGATCCGACCACATTAGATGATTGGGCATATCGTATGCGAGATATTTTTGAGGATATTGGGTGTCTACGTGAGCAGTGGATCCGGGAGGGCACCAGATACTTAACAGGTCGAGCCATGCAGTGGTGGCGTACCAAGAGAGCAGATCCGACTAGCCATCTTGAGGGTGATTGGGATCGATTTATAGAGCAGATGGGGGACCATTTTTATCCCGCTTGGTTTCGCGCTGCTAAGCGCGAGGAATTCCGTACCTTTGTCCAAGTTGATCGGATGGATGTCACGACCTATTATCATCGATTCATAGATTTGATGCGGCATGGTATGGATTTAGTTCCGGACGATAGAGCAAAAGTGAAAAAGTTTGAGGAAGGGTTACATCCTATTATCATATTGGAATCCAGGAGTACTACTCTTCGTATGGCTTATGAACATGCCTTGTTTTTGAAACAGATTGAGTTTGATAGACAATCTTATTATGAACGGAGGAGGAAAGGCAAAGGATCTCGAGGGGAGTCATTGGTGCGATCAGAGGAGCGGTCAGTACCTGAGAATGAAAATTTTTCAGAATCAGGGTCGAGGCAGAGTGAATGGAGTTATGAGGGAGAACGATCACAAAATACCTCGGGGTGAGACGGGGGAACCAGACCTGAGTTGCGTTGTTATCATTGTCGACAATACAGTCATAGGAAGGTGAATTATCCAGAGTGGCGAGCAGGACTGGAGCAGGCTCTGCCAGATGAAACATCGTCAATCCACATAGAATTGAGACAGTGCTATTATTGCTGGGAAATGGGACACATACGCGCAAACTGTCCAAAGTTCATTCAGGATTGAGCACAACGACAGAATCAGGGTCAAGGAACTGTAGCTAGGGAATCGAAACAGACCGAGGGTAGTGGTACTGGGAGGAGATGATTTAGTTGAGTATATTACCATCGTGTTTTGTATTAGTAGCAGTAGACGTGTTGCACTAGCTTCTATTGTATGTTATTACTTTTACTTAGTGTGAGATGACGAACTTTTAGCGGTTATGTATGTTGACCCTATTATACGTTTTATCGGGTTTATTTACTTTGAATGTATCTGTGTGAGGCATAGTTAAGTTTTATAGTTTAACCATTTCGAGGACGAAATGATCTTAAGGGGGTAAGGATGTAATGCCCCGAATTTTAAAGTCTTAGCCCTTGCCTTGTCGTTCTGACACGTAGTGAGCCGTTGCGACTAGAAATCGTGTTCATGGATGCACCTTTTGGCACATATCTTCAAAACCACTTAGCCAATCTAGGTAAGAATAGCACCATCGTGTTCAGAAGATTGAGAGGAGCAAAAGAGGTTAGGTTGACCATGGGCACGCGGTCCTTGACCGCGGTCCTTGCAAAATCGGTGGTGGACCGCGCGTCTTGAGGCGGCTGTTTTCTTGGTTTTATCCATTTGGCAATGTGTCTTGGATCCTCTTCATCCATTTTTCAGCCAAAAATAGCAGTTAAGCTTGATCCTAAGTTGCCTTTGAAGAATCAAGTAGGAGACTTGAAGATCCAAGTAGTTCCCTTCATCCCTCTTTTACTACTACTTGGAGAATGATTTAGAGGTAGTTGTCTTCAGGTAAAATGATGTTATTACATCATACTTAAAGGTCCTTGGTTTATTTTTTCAGTTTGGAGTTCATAGCAAGAGGAATTCACTCTCAAAGTTGATAGAAACAAGCTGTCGCAGGTTTGAACAAACTAGGAGCTGATCTTCCTGGCCAAATTCTGATCATTTCCCTTTCGGATTTGAGGTGGGTGTCTTCTGAAAAGTTGTAGATCTTTCTTTCTAGTTTTTAGAACATATTTTTATCCTGTCAATTGGATTAGAATTGAGTTCTATAGACCTCTTTAAATTTGGCTGTTTCTTCAAAGTAATTTCAGAGTTTGAATAATCAAGTAGCTGACTTGGTGGTCAATTTTCATATAGTTCCACTCCGATGTTCAGTTTGGTTTCTTCATGAGAATTGTAGTTCGTGATATCTATTTTCCATAGCATATCTTGGATTTTGAATTGGTCAAGAATTGAATCCTGTAGAGTCTTTTGAAGGTGACTGCTCCTATGACTTAATTTTCAGAATATGAGTTAACAAGTAGCTGACTTGGGAGCCATTTTTCATAGGGTTGCACTTCGAATTTTAGGTAAATGTCTTCATGAGATTTGTAGTTTCTGACTTCTAGTTTCTATATCATCTTTCTAATCTTGAATTGCTTGAGAAACGAGACTTGTAGGATCCTCCAAAGTGGGCTGCCTGTGCAACCAAGTTAGGGTTTTCTTTCAAGTCATCAAGTGTTCATCCATCTTTCAATTGCAGGCAAGGGGTTCTTTCTGTACATTTAGGCTTGTTTAAACATGATTTATGGTACTGGATTGATTAATGTCATTTCTGAGTGATTGAAGGTCGCGCGGTCGAGGGCGTGTTCCTGAAGGACCTCGCGAGCCTCTGTTTTGGGATTCTTGGGTTTTCTTGTATATCATGCATGTATTTTCCATTCCTAAGGTTTATGTACTGTAACATATTATATAGGTACACTTGATAGGGATTGTGGATGGATAACTTTACCCTTTGACTCTGTACGTGCGTTATAACGTAGACGTGATAGGCGGTTATGACTTGAACTACCGTTAACTTCTGAGGACAGTGATTATTATATATTGTGATTCATGATTTGGGTGTACTGACTGACTGATAGCGTGTGTGGCCTGTTTGGCCTGGTATGAAATGGTTTTGGCCCATTTGGCCTGGTGTTGAAATTAACTTGGCCCGTTTGGCCTTCTACTGTGAAAGGTTATTGTGTCGACTTGAGTGGTCGTAATATTAATGGATTTGATAAAAGACCCTGTTTGGGCAACACGGGTATGTATTTGTAATCTGTTAATCTGTTGAGAACTGTGATGCGTTAGGCCTAATTGGCCGTGTGACGAGGATTTAAGGGATTGATGGTCTTATGTGGTTGTAATACAACTGTTGTGGTATTTTACGATGATAAAACCTCTGGGAAGGGTTTGGTGTGCGTGTGTAATTTATGAGATTGATTCTCTGACATGTGCGTGTAAAACCCAGAGTGATTTCCTTGAGATATGTGGACTGATTAATTACACGGGAGGTGTGTTGATTGTGCTTGGCCCGAGTGTCTGGGCATGTAGGATCGCCAGGTGACACACACCTGGGGCTCTGAGATGGCCTACGATCTCAGCGAAGAGTCATCAGGTGACTGAGACCTGAGGCGACGGGCTGCCAGCAAGTCCGCAGGGCATAAGTTATAGATAGATTTATTCTGTATTGCATTTAGCGTAGATAGGTGGACGTTAGGGTTCACGCATCACGTGCATTGCCTTTATTTATTTATCTATCTGTTAACCGAACGTCTAGCATGGGCTGGGTGAGTTAGTTAACGGTGTTACTTTTCGTTATTGCTTTATATGTATTTTGTTACCATTATTGGCTGTTGGACTTGGCATGATTTTCTGTTTTTGGGGGAAACCCCTTGCTCAGCATGTGCTGACCCACTTGTATGTTGTGTGTGCAGGTGCGACGTAGATCATGCATTAATATGAGGGTGGGCGAGCGAATCGTAGATAGAATAGTTGGTTGATCGTGTAGTATTTCTATGCCCATTCAAATGTGTATTATTATTATATTCTGGATTTGTGAATACGAATGCGACCTTATCTACCTACAGTATTGAGGTGTGTATTTGACAATGTGGTTTATCATATGTATACACGTGATTTACTGGTTTCAATATTCGAAGATACTAATTCAAGAATTGGAAACGTTATGTGATTATGTGATTTGTCGATACTACCTTGTATTGGTGAGCTTAAGTTAGCTGGCCACTAGTTTAGGTTAGCTAGTACGGCGGGCCGCAACTGATGGAAAGCGGGGGTGTTACAACATCTGTCAAGTTCAAGTTCAAGGTTACAGGCTGCACAAGAGATAGGTTAAGGAGGTACAACCTATTCTTGGTGCGCGCAACACTGGCAAGCAATCTTCGTAGCCTGTCATACAAGTGCATCCTTCCTGTTTGGATGACTGTCTTGCCACCCTGCTCGTCTAACTGACCCAAGCTCAATATGTTAGATTTTAACATTAGAATAAAATATACCTGCTGCACAGGTAAGTGCTCCCCATTCTTGCATTTAAGCAGCAACACTCCTCGGCCACAGATTGGCACCACAGAGCCATCACTGAATTTCGCATTTGCCTTTACAGTTTCATCGAGTTCTGCAAAGGCATCCTTGCAACCAGTCATATGGTTGCTGGGTTCGCTGTCTAGGTACCACACTTGGCTTGAATATGCACCTTGAGCAGCCAATCTTGGCTTCACTTGGCTCTTATTTAGATACACCTCACAAGGAGTCTCCTGTTTACAATTTTGTGTCATCAAGAGGGCAGGTTCGTCATCGGCCTCATTTTCTTCCTTCTCCACAAGGTTTGCTCTCCCTTTTTTCTCTTTCTCTTTGCAGTTCACAGCATAGTGTCCAAACTTGTGACAATTGAAGCACTTGACCCTTTCGAGGTCTTTGTGAGTACTCCAATTGTCACTTCTTCTACCTCTGCATCGGCCTCTCCCTCGACTGTTCCTCCCTCTTCCTTTAGCTCCTCTGCCACCCCCCAATGAGGTATTATGGGATGCACCATCTCTAGAGCTACTGGTGGAGTACATTCTTGATTGTGGTTTGTACTCTTTCTGTGAAAGGAGGATATGATCTCCTGAGTTTGTGTCACGACCATGGAGTCTTTGTTCATGTGCTTTCAGTGACCTTATGACTTCTTCCAAGGTCCTCGCCTTGAGATCTCCAAACTCTTCGAGATTGGCAGCTATCTGTACAAATTTATTGGACACTGCTTTCAGCAACTTCTTGACCACGTAGGTTTCTTCCAACTTTTCACCTAGCCCACCAGCCTGTTCACCAATGAGGTTAATTTACAAGTAAAGTCATCGATTGTGTCTCCCTCCTGCATACGGAAGCTCTCAAATTCCCATCTGAGAGTTTGGGCCATCACCTCTCGTGCCCGATCAGCCCCAAGGTGCATAGTCTTAAGGGCATTCCATGCCTTCTTCGCTGACTCCTTAGCACCTAGCTGTAGCAAAGTCTCTTCGTTTATTCCTTGATAGATTACAGCCAATGCCATCTTATCAAGGAGTGAATCAATCTGGCCTTCGGCAGTGATGGCTTCCCAGACTCCCTGGGCCTGCATGATCACTTGCATGCGAATTGCCCAGCCTACATAGTTATTCTTGGTGAGGATTGGGTACTGTAGTGATATATTCCCCTCCTTTGATGACATACCTTTTGCTGTGTCTTCTACCTTAGTAACACTGGTGCCGAGCCTCTCGACCTTACCTATTTTAGGCATATGTTGTGGCTCTGATACCACTTGTTGGATCAAACCACAGTAGCAAGCAAAAACACACAACAAGAGCAAAAAAAATATTTTATTTAAACTGCCTTTCTTCATTCCATAAACTGAACAAAGCATTATTACATATAAACTGAAAAAGACAGACGTGAGTCCCATAATGTCCTGAAGACTCGGACTCTCACCAACTGCTAAGTAGAAAATGAACTGCTAAACTTGACCAAAGAAATAACAACTCAAGCAAATCTAAACAACTAGAAAATAAAGTCTTGACCTTGTTTATTCTCATGCCCTTCTTGTCTGCATGAGCCTTCATGAGAGTAAAGTTATTATTCAACTGGGCCATCATGGTAATTCAAAACGAGATGGACCGATTCGGGAAAAAATGCAAGATTTTGGATTTTCATATTATTTATCCCGATTTTAATCCAACACCTCTTTCCTCCTTTCTTGTCTTGGGATGGATTCCACCGGAAGCTGCCAGATTCTTAGATCTATTCAATAATTTCCTCAACAAGTTTTTGCTGACTGTTGATATGGGAAGAGTCCATTTCGGATTCAGGATGGCTGCTATGGAGAATGGAGAAGAAACTAGCTTTAATCAACATGTACAGTGGCCACTTGCATTCTTACGTTCTACTTTACTTTATTTTATTGGGTTGTTAAGACTAAAGAATCAATAATTAGATGTCATGTTTGTTTTCTTGTTTCTTGGTTGTTAGATTTGCTTATATTTTATAGAACAGTTGGACATGGATTCATTTCTTTAATAAAGTCTTTGTTTATTGTTCCAATTGCAAAGGTTTCCAAATACCACAGTAGAGCCACCGGCCCCATGTGGGTAGTCCCGGAAATTCCACCACTTGTTCCTCAACGTGAAAATAGTTTATTCAACCTTGAAAGGGCTGAAGGCATTAAAGATTCGGGGTGGCTGATTTGGTCGATTGACTGGCTATAATTAAATAAGGGTATAATAGTAATATCTTAGTATTAATATCAATCGGGCGTTTGTTTAATTTGAGGGGAAACTCGTTTAATTTGGTGGACGAATTCAGCTTCAATTTATTGACAACATGAATAATGAACTAGGTGATTGTTTAATTTGGTTCATGGATTATTTAATTTAATGGGTAGAATGTTGAATTTAAATGACAAATTGTTGAAATTTTTTCAAACCATCAAATATTCCCATTCTCAACAACTTAACGTCTCATGGACACCGGTCGAACAATAAGTACACACATAGTCAAATCAAGGCTTTCTCAGCCAACAATAAGATAAAAAGGGCTACCATTCAAACCAATAGTAGCAACAAGGATAGCACAAAAATGTAACAAGTAGCTGCAAAAAAATAAACATAGTGCAAATAAATAATATATTATAGAGTCTAAGGTAGCAAATAGAAGATCTCTTAGTTAATCAAGGCTAACCAATACTGCAGTGCCACTAGGAGGATTTATAAAAGATAAAACAATAGGAGGTTAGTACGAATACTAAGTAAAGGAAAAAAATTAAGGGAGAAACGAGGCATAAATAAGTAAATAAATAAATAAAGTGTATTAGACATTAATAACAGTAGTAGAAAATAGATCATCTGCAATACTATGTTCGTGATGCATGACTTAACATACGTTTATTTATTCTATATGCGTGTACATCATAAGTGTGCTGTAACTACCTCAATGATATGACCCATAACATCCCTCATCGGCATCGTCCACAATCGAACAGGAATGGTCCAGCAGGAATATATCCAGCCTCCAAGCATCAAAACTAAGCAGGGAGTCAACATGCAACATGCACTCACATAAATATGCACTCGTGAAGTCGGTGCCAGCCGGTGCAATGGCGATTATTAGAGACCATGTTGGGGTGCTCTAGTTCGTTTTATCCAGGCAACACCAATTCAGCCCAATTGATTGCAACTGCATTAGCACGGACGTATCATTGAAAGCCTCGTTTTTCTCCTTTTCACATTTTATCATTGAAAGTAAGTCGCAAGTTTCTATCTCATGCATTTCTTCATGAATATTCCTGCCCCCATTTTCGTTCACACATAAATGGAATACTTAAATTCTCTTTGCATTCGGGCGGGTTAGATTTTTTTTTTTTAATTTTGATTTCACAAAGCAAATCATTTGGTGGATCACATGGCAAAGCCAGCTGCTAATGGAAATTAGGATTTAATTGTAAGGCTGTAATTTCGTGCGGACTATTATTGTAATTTGGCTTCGAAATTCACTTCATAAATTTCTG
>MAYD01764527.1:0-10216 GCA_001909325.1 Ruellia speciosa
GCTTATTCACCGTTATCTACAAGAAGCAAGTCCTTTAACTAGAAACACCTCAAAGTTTACACAATTTTAGAGTATCATGCAACGTTTAGTTATTATGTCATTATCATTGTTGTCATCACTTGCAATCGTCATGAGTAACTAATTCGATATTGGTGGTCCCTGGAGCGATTTATGGTACCTAAGATGAAAAGGAATGTTTGTCTGTAGATGCTTTACACCCCCTTTCAAGACAAAGCTCATTTAATACATGCGATTCTCAGAAAAAATCTGGAATAAGCAGTGAAGATACCCGCCTTCACAGATACGAGCAAACGGCTATCTCTTGGGGCGATAAGCTATCCACCAAATCCTGTCGTATTTGAGAAAAAGGACTCATTATCAATAGTAAGGACCCCTTAAGCGAAAGCTAAAAGGGAATAACGAAGATTGCATTCGCTTCTTTACTCGAGGAACCTGTATTACACTCTAGGAGATCACTTCGCTTCCTTCACTATTAGTTTTTACCCTATAATTGAGCCTGCGATATTGATTACCGTGGAAGGCCCGATGGCCAGTCTTGGGCTTTTGGTCCAGCCAGAATCTTTTTAAACCCTAACTTTTAGTTCTTGGCCCATTTTTTCATTCTGAATCCTGCAGCCTAACCGTTTTTCTCTCTGGGTTGCCTAGGGTTTGAGTTTCCAATCTACCGTGAAGGAGAATCGGCAAAGATTAGATGGAGATCCACCAAGAAAAATCCAAGAAGGGTGTAACGCTGTGATATTCGAAGATCTTAGGTAAGTGTTCTGTTAAAGTTTCAATTTTCAAGTCTCTTTTCGGTTGGATCCGTCGGAATGACGATCCCTTGTATTTTTTTGCGAGTTTCGTGACAATCGGATGATCGAGCGAGTTGAGATGAGGATTACACTAGCCATGGACTTGAATCTAAGGAGATCGAGGGCTTATCGACATTTTGGAGGCTGTGGAGACTTCCCACGACATCGATAAGGTAAGGGTTTAGGTTTTCTTGTGATTTCTTGCATTCTAGTTATTGGCAGATTCATAGGGCAATATTTACGTGGTTGATGTGTCTAAATTATTTGGAATCTGGTATTGAAATTTATATATTCGAAAACCTCATTGCGTTAGCTTTCCAACGGTATATTATAGGTTATTTTTTAGTGTCGTTTGGACTGTTGAAGTTGATGTCGCTGCTGTCTCGCAGATCCAGCCACAGTCTATTCGGGTGCATTTTTGGGGTTCTTACCTTATGATTTGGGTTTCTTGGTCTGCTGTAAAATTGCAGTAGACTCTTTAAGCTTTTCGTAGATATATTATTCATATTAATCGGATGTAATTTGCTTTGTCTAACTTTGTATATAAACGAGACCCTATATTTAAGTTGAATCTGGAAATGTGTACATCACTTGCAATCTTATTGAACCTTGAGTTTGGTTGCAATAGTAACTTACGTTAAGCTAGAATCCTACGTTTGTGTTGGTTGCTACCATTTTGTGGCCTTGGTATGGCTAAGCTTGAGACTTTGGAATGTTGGGAGTATTTGTTAATGTCTTCTTCAAATAGACAATATTGAGGAGAATCTAGGTTTCCTTCCTTGACTTGTTGGGCGTCGAATATGTGCAGTTGGAACTTTTACTAGGAATTGTGTTATCCCAGTATCACGTGGGCGATGTTCATGGTCTTCTTGAACAAATTAATTGTGCAACTAGGCATGTTGAATCTAGGATACGAGTTGTCGTATGGGGGCATGATATTGCTGGATGATTTAATTGTGAACTTGTCTATGTTAACATGGGATTAATGGAGATGACATTTGATTATGTGATGGCGAGATTTAATTTGAGTTGTTAGCCTACCTCTTTCCCCCTTACTCGATTTCTGTCTCTGATTTCTCTGGTTCACATTGCAGCGATATCGGCCGCGGTATTGGATACCGCGGCCAAATATCGTGGTTTACTGGGAGTCGATTATCTGTTTTTGCCGCGATATTGGCATACTACGGTGGAATACCGCGGGTTGACCAGCCTGTATGGCTGTTGTTCATGGTCGGATTTGTGGAGTCTTTTGCTTAATTGATTGTTGAATTCTGATGATCTCACATGTGAAGCGGGATTATGCATTATACCTTATTGAGGATATTATTTACTCGATTGAACAACTGTTGGAAACCTGGTTGACTTGATGGGATAATTGTTGAATTGAGATAATGGATTGTTGGAACTTAGAAATGATCTGTTAGAGCCTGGAATTGACTTGTTAAACTTGATTATGGGTTGCTGAAACACCTGAACAGGAATCACGGAGAACTTTGTAGGCTAGAGGCCGAGGCATGTGAACCTAGAGCTATAGGTTGCCTGTGATTTGTTTATTGAGATAACATGATATGCACGTTTGCATGAGCCGGTATGTGGCGGTGGCGAGCCTTGCTTGATTATATACATGTACATATGCATAGTCTTGGGCATGGCGGTGTAGTCGTGTTCAGTACAATGGGTGTCCGATTTTAGCACTGTAGGTACATTCAATTGCATTACCCTTGGCATGGCGGTGTAGTCGTGTTCAGTACCATGTGTGCCTGGTTGAGATTGACGTAGTCGGTACATGCAGTGTCATGGGTGTCTGATTTCGGCATTATCGGTACATGCAATATCATGGGTGTCTAGTCTTGGCACTGTCGGTACGGTCATCATTCTGCCTGGTCTTGGCAGGGATTCGTGGATTATAGGTAGGTGCCGACCTAGGCTTCTTTGCTTTGCATTTAAGATAAATAGGTGTATGTTAGGCCATGCATCATGTGCATCATATTATCTGGTACTGTATGCTTATGGTTGAAGCAGTGGGTATGAGACCACCATCATGATGTGGATGATTTATATTTCTTTGATTTGTGTTCTTTATTTGCGTTGTTCTTACTTTCCTCAGGATGTTTATGCATTGTTTAGTTCCCTTCTCAGCTTGTGCTGACCCTGTGTGCTTATGTTTTCTTGCGTTGATTCTTTTTGCATGGAGAATCCTGTTATGATCCATTTGGTACTTCTTTCTGAATGGGGAGCAAATGTACGCCCAGGTGGAGATTAGCTGCATGGCATGTTGGGATACTGGGATTCGTGAGACCACCTCTTTCACTAGATTATAGGATGTTTTACCTGCTATACATTGTTTCTTTTATTTTGATTGATTGGGTTGGAGCATCATGTGTTTAACTTGTAGTCAAGGAGACCTGAACTTGTGATTTATTACATTGTCAGCCTGTGGCCATACTTGTTTAACTCTTGGATTAGCTTGAATGGCTTGACTAGGGTGAGAGGCCCGGATATGATAGTTTGAATTATGAAATGATGCACTTCTTGATGTTTCCTTGGCATGCTTGGATGTCTGGTTTTATTTACTTCCACTATGCATGTAAAACTTAATTAAGTGGCTACAACCCTTGTGTGTTTATGTGTTTTACTTAGCTTTGTATCAGTGAGTTTAAGTCTGGCCACTAGTTTAGGCGAGCTGGTGCGGCGGTAGTGTGCCAAAATGGTTTGAAATTTTGGAGCTTTACACTGCAGTTACCCATTTTCCGCTAAAGCGAACTCTTAAATCATATTTGTGTGACGAGTAAATTTGATATATTAACCAAAAAATGATTAGTACTCACTCCACATTCATCGTGTTCGACCTAGAATTCACCAGTTAAAGAGGACAAATTTAAGAATGTACTACCATTGAATCGTACACTTGCGAAATACCATCCTTAGTGAAAAGTGGATATATAAAAAGGTGGTCAAGTTTTATGGCGTTGTTGCCGGGAAATGTTTGATATTGTAAATGAGTGCCAGTTGGAAGTTGAAATATTGAAAATTACCATGTTTGTTTTCAATTCTTTTCTCACCATCTAAATTTGTTATTTTTTTATGCCCAGGCTGCAAGTGAACTCATCTTGCCAGATCCAGAACCAGAGCGAACCTTACGACAACGATTGCGTCAAGCGAGCAATCAACCTGTCCCAGGTACAACCATCAATAATCCACTAGAACTCATGGCGGATCCACCCGAAAACAATACCAATGATATCCAAAACCTCGCTCAGGTTCTCATAGCGATGCAGCAACAGATGCAGCCAATGGGTGATCGAGTGGAAGTCTTTGTTAGGCAACAACAGGAATTCCATGTGCGAACTCCCATACAGAGCTAACATGGCGAAAATGAAGAGTTAGACAGAGAAGAAGTTGAACCACTAGTCATGAATGGCAAAAATGGGAATGGAGAAGGAAATGTTAGAGCGAACCTAGCTCAGAATTCGCAAGCCAGATACATACCCTACCCTATGATGAAGAAGAAGATACTCTGATGGCTGAGAATCTAGGGCTATATACTCTACAAATCTAGAGTGAAGAAGTCTCTAATTAATTCAACAGCAACAATCTTTAGATCAAACCTTTTAAGGACAAATCCAACCACCTTTCTCACTATCTCTTCATCAGTATAAGTTTTGCCACGTTGATAAGCCTTACTAGTGATATCCCTTATCCTTCCATGATCTTCATAGATGTTCTCATTCTCTCCTATCCTTAGTTGGTCAAATTATCTTTGAACACGCACCAGTTTCGTTGATCTTACTCTTACTGCAGCATTTGCTTCATAAGTATTGGCAAGAATATCTCAAGCTTGTTCTATATTAGTACAATTAGAGATCAATCTAAATTGACTCTCATCCACACCATTAAAAAGAAAATTCTAAGGCTTTAGAATTTGAACTAGCAATTTTCTTTTCTAAATCAATCCAAGATGCATTTGCTTTCTGAGTCAATGTGCCTTCAGAATCAATTTGAACCCAATGAGACCACTGACTTTCAACAATACTCCAAACATCATCATCAATTGCCATGAGAAAAGCTCTCATTTGAGTCTTTCAATACTAATAGTTGGATATATCCAACAGAGGTGTTCTAGAAACTGAAGCACTTTACCTACTCATGTTAACAACAATAGATGGCCACTAGTATGTCAATGTTTAGCTCTGATACCACTTTAAGGTTCTCGGTCATTGATTGGTAAAAACTTAGAGCATACACAATAATATTAGTGTAGTTCAAACTTAATGGAACAAGCAGCGGAATTCAAATGCAGTTTGAACATACAGTATTGTTTATCCAATTAGACCTACGACCTACGTCTAGGGGATTCCAATTCAGGTTGTTCACTAAAAGATGTGAAACTACTCAAACCAGTAGATTTTCAACTTATATGAATTTAACCACACAACTCTAATTGACAAATTATAAAACATCAAACTGTATAACCTCTATTGATGTGAACCTTGCTTTCTGTCTCCTCAAAGATCATCATCGTTAAGTTATAATCTAATCAAGTTCAGAATTTGATTCACTTATTGTATTTTATTATCAAATTTGGATAATTTTGATGTTTCTTCTTCTTGATCGATTAGATAAAAAAAAAAGTTATCAATTTGTTTACCAATCACAGCAGGTCATCAAGAACTCAAGTCACAATTAAGACCAGCAACAACAAGATATATCATCAATCACATGTAATGACCCGGATAATATTAATTTATTAAAATATTTATTTTGGGCCTTGGTGTGTTTTAGGATTTTTACTTCAAATTTGGTATTTTGATCCGACTCGATTAGAATTGGTAATCTTTGGACATATCAGGTACCTTTAATGAGTCCAAGTTGTGAATCGGCTCATTTCTCTCCCTCTCCCTCACTCCCCTCATTTCCTTTTCTTCCATTTTTCCCCTAGGGTTTGGTCTTTGAAGCCCCTTCCTCTTGCAATCTCGTTTGGAGCATTGGATGGTCTTGGAAACTTCAAGAACTTTGACGTAAGTGTTGTATTTTACTCTATTCATTTCCCCATCCTTTCCCTTTTACTTGGGAGCTATTTTGGTGGGTTTTAGGTGTGAAATTATTGGGTTTTGGTTGAAAGTATTGTTGGTGTTGAATTTCTTAGTTTATCTCTTGGTGTAGAGATTGGTTGAGGATTTTGAAGTGGATTCAAGTGGGTTTCGACCTTCTTGCAATGAGACTCATAAGAGAGGTAGGAAATCGGGATTGGATGGAGTATGGTGGTTGAAAATGACGTCGGCAACGGGATGGCCGTGGTAGCGCCATGACTGTTGGTTGGCGTTGTAATACCCCGAAAATTTTAGAGCCTTAGCCCTAATTTACTCATTCTATGATTCAAGAACCTTACCGCATGGACGAGGAGTATAAATAGCAATCGAGGATGATGAAAATAATTTGATCGGATTGGAATTTGTAGGTAATTTCTTCACTATCATTCTTTTGGACTGAAAAACCTTCATTGGGCCTCAAAACCCATTGGGTCGCGGTATTTGGCCTCGATTTTGCAGATTATATGGGGGAATACCATGGGTCAGACATGGCTGTGGCCCATAGATATTTTTCGACATTTCTGATCTAGCTTTATCATTTAATCATTCACCATATTACTTCATGAAGCAATAAAGTGGAGTTGAATGAGCTAGCTAGTGGATTTGAAGAAACAACTAGGTGAAGAAACCAACTTTGGGCTGAGATTTCTTAGGAAGGAGGGAGATTTGGAACAAGTTGTCTTCAGATAAACTGTAGTACATGTTTGGTACTTTAATATCCATGGATTGGATTTTGTTGTTGATGTCTTTTTCGTGGTGAAAATCGAGCTAAAAGTTAGCTGTGATTACTGTGAATTCTGTGACAGTTTCAAGTACACCTTTTGTGGGTTAATTTTCGACGGGATACGTTGGGAATTGGGAGTTGATGTCTTCAGGAGGCTTGGAAGTTGGCTGCTTCAAATAGGCGAATCAGGGTTTTTAACAACTTGGGGTGTGATTTCAACAAGGCTATTGACTCAGGTAAGGGGTGATTTTTACATTTTTGGAACCCTTATGCGTTGTTGTTTAAATCTAGAAACTTTTGTCAAATTTGGCACTGTTTTGCTGGCCGCGGTTTTCCCCGCGGTATTTGATACCACAGTGACTACTACGGGAAACTGACTTGGTTCTGGCTCGGCTTGGTTCACGATTTTGGACCACGGTGGTGGATACCGTAGGCCTGGCAGTGATGTTGTGGTATGATATGAGCTTGGTTCTAACATAGTCTGTTTTTATTCACGTGCACTTGAATTATAACCTAGATTGTGATAGAATGATATCATATGACATTGAAATTGCGTTGAGATGCTGTGGGTATTTTGACGGACTCTGACTAGGATATTTTATTGATAAATGTGTTTTGAAAGCGTTGATTTTGAAAGAACGATTGTTCAAACGATTGGTTGGGTTACTGATATTGTATTTGGCCCGATTGACCACCGTGTTGTTATTATGATATTGTGTTTGGCTCATTTGGCCCTAGTGTTGTGATACTGTGTTTGGCCTGTTTGGCCATAGCGTTATGATATTATATTTGGCCCAGTTGGCCACATGATTATTCAGATCTGTGCTTTGGCCAGGTAGGGCCGTCGTGATGATTTGGATTTTTGGGAAAAGACCTCGTGGGGCACGTTTGACGATTTTGCCTTATTGGGCTTGTGTGTTACTAACATATGTGCGCATGCGATTATGATATGACTTGGCACGACGATAGCTCATGGTGTTTTGATATGACTTGGTGTGACGACAGCTCGCAGTGATTGTGATTGGCACATAAGCCAAGAGCCAGGTTCTCCTTCCGAGTTGGGAATGCCTAGGGGTCCTCGGAGTGTCCTTGAAAAGGCTCCAGCAGGTTGTGCGCTAAACATGCTACGTGTTACATTTATATATATAGGTTAGATAGGTGTATGTTAGGATCATGCATCATTTGCACTTTAAATTTTGTATTTATCTATTCGCTTATTTATTCGATGATCTTGTGCCTTACATAATGCCTGTTAGTGATTGTTGTTACAATAAACTGTTAAAGAGGGGAAAGTTGTTTTTATGTATAAATATTCTTTTTAAAGGAGGCTTTCGTCTACGGGGCACTTCTTGCTCAACTTTTGCTGACCCCTAAGTGTTTTTACATTTTCAAGTGATACTGATAGACGAGATTAGCAGCATGCGGGGACTGGGTTGAGGGAATTGTTTTATTATTATTATCTTAGCATAGGTTGTTGCCAAATGTGGTTGTATTTTCACGATGTATCTTTGTGACGATTATGTTTTATGCGAGTTTTGTTTTCTTCATTCGAAAATTTAAGATTTAGTTAACGATCAAACAAAATTATGTGTTTACCTGCCTTGTACTGAGGATCCCAGACTAACTGGCCACTAGTCTAGGTTAACCAGTACGCTGGTGCACCGGTGGGAAACCGGGGTGTTACAGGCGCAGCCAAGCGACCTCGGCGAGCCAGAGCCACCCACACAACCCAGCCAAGTTTGCTGCGTTGTTGTTTCGTGTTCCGCTTTTCCTTTTTGTTCCATTAGCCTTTTTGCTTTTCGTAATTCCTTGTATCCTAGATGTATTTAATGTTTTTTTATACCTAGAACTTATCTTGGGATTGTTGAAATCTCATTTGATATTGTCGAATTCCTTGGGCTTGTAGGCTGATTGTTTGGCATTTGTTGAATCTAGGACTACGCGAGAGTTGTAACACCATGTTTTTCCACAACAAGAAATGTTACCGCCACACCTAACCTACAAAGGGCACCTAACCCCCTGTAAGCTCGGTGGTCAGGCAAACTCTTCTCTAACAGTCCTATTGAAATATGCTGGATTTTAGGAAACTAGTCTCCTATGATCGCAGCTCACTAATAACTCAGAACAAAGACATAAGGCACGTAATTCACAGAACAATTATTACAGGCCAAAGTCCAATGCCTGAAAAGAAAATGAATGTCCCACACCGGGACCTCGACTATTTAATAGAAGCCGACAAAAATAAATAAAATAAATTGTCTTACACTGAGACATCGGACACTAAATACAAGTCGATTCCACGTAAATTACATTGTTTAAATTTACAAATGAATAACTGAATAATGAATAATTAATATTCAAACAGTTAAAGTAATTGCAACGGAAGTATAAATTATTCAAGGCAATTAAAGGAAATCACATAATAATTTCCTCAACCTCACAAGCTACTCAGGAATCCCATAATTCCCAAGTCCTTCTAGAGCAAGAGGTAGATCCTCCAAGCCCTGTGTAAACCTGTGATGCACAAGCAGCATCATTAGTCGCGAGACTAAGTAAGGATCAAACACAAGTTCATTAGAATGAAAGTTTGAAATCGCATGATGACTAGTTGGAAATATCTTCAATATATTCACTAAGGGAAATTTTGAAAACATGCCACAGTATATAATATTTCGTGTATGCATATTTTATAAAAAGATGGACTTTAAAGAAATGTAGGGTGATAATATCCAATTGTCCAATCGATTTGTCAATTCCAATAATCAAACTAATGGTCACCCTGAACCCCCTGGTGTATCATTTCAACGCCCACGAACTCAAAAGGGGCGCTGAACAAACAACTGCCCTGAACCCCCTGGCGTATCCTTTCAATGCTCACGAGCTCACAAGGGCATCTCACACAAAAACCCAAGCCACTCTACAAGCTACAGCACAACTCAGGATGCCACCTTTTGCAACACATCTGGCGTAGCTCAAGGTAACCCCCATTTAGCATGCTCCACAACGTGGTGAAACTCAGGTATGTCACATAAAGACAATCTCTCATGCAACACGATAGAGTATAATGCCTCAACATATTCACACAAAAAAGAAGTCATCTCAAAGAAATCACCAAAATCGAGGTGATGATAACACCAGTGCTAACCAAGCATAATTTATTCATAATGCGATAATGAATGCAGTAATTAAACAATTACGGAATGTGAAATAAATACTCGGGATAATCATAAATAATTATCATTCATCGGCATTCATCCTCAAACAATAAGTAAATAAATAAATAAATACTCGTATTTATTTAAATTTACCAGGCCAATAAAAGTTGACACTTTAAGTTAATTTGGGACTTGTGGTTGCCCGTGTGTAAGAATCCTTACCGTTATTTACAATCTTCTAAATCTTGACTAGGTCACGATCTACTGAGATCCTCTTCTTGATCTACATGTCCAAACTCTAACACTCGAGTTTTGCTCGGAAACTTCAATCCTGGACACGAAATAAAGTTCTATTAATTATCATTTCCAACTTTAATCTTTATAAGATTATAGACAATAAATGTCTAAGAATAATTAAATAAAGTCTCAACAAAG